>JAKSZP010008061.1:0-154367 GCA_022478985.1 Massospora cicadina | reverse complement strand
GACAGACAGACAGCTAGACTTCCCTATGGTTGGTTGGCCTTTGTTCACTGCTCTATAAAATGCAGTGCATTATGGCAGTTGGTTGCTCTCTCAGTTCTTGTTCAATTCACTTTTTGCTTTAAAAAGTGATATTTGTGAGATAGGAGGAGCTGATTATGGTAGAGGAGGTATTTTTAAAATCAATTGGACTTTTGATTCAAAGTTTTATTTAGATAAACTTGTTAAATACCCAAATGACCACTAACCACTTAACAAAACCATTTAAAATATCAAATCAGCTGAATATCAAATTGCTCAGCTGTAACAATATAGCGAATACCATCAAAGTATATATAGGATTTTCACTTGTTACATATAAAACTTTTTATTTTACTATTAAGATAATATTTTTAAAATTCATAAACCTTCTCAGGCATGCACACAACTCACCAAAGTTTCATCACAATTGGATGAATGGTATAGGAATGCATTCGGGACATACACACACACAGACATACATTCATTTTTATATATATAGATGAAAAATGATAGCTAACTATAATATTTAAGCTCATCCTGCTATCTCATACTTGTCTGGATTTTGAATATACCCCCAGCCATAGGACATATGTCAAAGTTACTTCAAAGCTATCGCTTCACCGATGCCGGAATTAAGTTTATCCAGCTATGAACTGGTTTCACAAAAAAATCCATCGCTTCCGAGCCTATTTTGATATACTTACTAAATTAATGGTCAGATACTTGACCAATACTTACAAAAGTAAAATGGGACCTAAGTTGGAGCATCCTCTTTTTTTGAGAAATTTAGGCATCCAAATTGGTCCTGTATTTCAGTTATGCGCGAACAAACCGAAAAAAAAACCGAAAAAATATATACAGGTTGAATAGAGAACCTCCTTCTTTTTCAAAGTCGGATAAAATAGATTAGACACTATGGGTTTTGTGCATTTAAATTTTTTTGGAAGCTAATAAGCCATACGTTTGACAAAAATTCGGATTTCCAATTTATCATCATAGGACGCCCGAATAATTTATGCACTTACGTTAAGTTTAGTCGATGATCAGTATTTCAAATTAATATTAAATTTATTTATCCGGCCTTGATATTCGAGACAGAAACTGCTTGGCTGTTTACCAAAACTTTCTTTCGTAATAACTTACACAAATGAGCGGCCGTCAAGGTAAAACAATATAATGATAATAGACATAAGTCAAGCTATAGTAAAAAGGACAGTTACATTTCATGTACTTTACATGTTTAATCAATAGTCTTTGCTTCGATGATTGAGTTTTAATACTTCGTTTCAGGTGGAAAAGTTAAGCCTCTAAAAGCGCCCAAAAAGCAAGCCAAAGAGCTTGATGAGGTAATAGGTTTCAACCTTGTCTAATATCTTAGGACGACATTGCTTTTAAACAAAAACAGAAAGATGAGGCAGCAAAACTTAAAGCCTTGAAGGAGAAAGCTGCAAAAGGAGGTCCCATTCGTAAGCTTTTTAATTATGTTATTCTGATATTTTTAGTGACTGGCGGAATTAAGAAATCTGGAAAGAAATAAACAGCCTCCACAAAATTTACATAATTTCAGATACCTCAGATAGAGTCAGCTTCCTTTTAATACATTTCTGTAGTAATAATTATACTGGTGACCTTAAATACTTTTACTTTGTGCACTATAATATGCAAAAATCCATTTATTTTGTTAATTTGTGCAAGGAAATATTGTTTACTGTAAATTTCGTCGCGTTTTAACCTACTTTTATTAGGCAACTTTCATCTGTTTCACTACAGTAGGTATTTTTATATTAATTTTTTGTTTGTACATCTTGTTAATCTTGAACTGCGCCACATGCACCAGTTTGTGCCTGATCTAGTCTAGCATTTACTTATAAAATTGTTATTTTAGGCTATTTTTTCATTTTGCTTTGTGTGAGTATCTCTATTGTTTTGTGGTATTTGCATGCTAAATTTTATAATTGAGTTTGCGCTTTTAATCTCAACAGCCCTTATTTTATGAAACTGTTTCTATTGTTTCAATACAGTTTTTCACCAAATAGTTTCTAAATCTACTTTGTTGATAGTCTTTTACTATTTTCTATCTACCACGTTATCTTTTACTACAAGTTATTTCTCTCGAAAATTTTAAGTGGAATTGAATTACATTTAATACTAAAGCTATTTTAATCTTAGCTTCTTTGTGCAAGGGTTTGGTTTTTAAACCACCTCTATCGCTAAGTTTATTTTAAACTATATTGCGCGTTCCTTTATTTTGGTTCTGTTTTTCTCTATGAAAATGAATTTATATTCATAAAGTCAGCTAAAATTTGAAGTATAATGCTAGAGTATTATTAGCAGCTACCAAGAACTTTGAGCTCAAGCATTGCCTCCTTTTATCGCTTTTTAAAAGATTATACGATATGATATGTATCCAAAATAATTTGATCGCCAATATTCTTAGACTTTAAAAGTTAAATATTCACTGTCTTCTTGCAAGATTAAGTTTAGCCTTATTTTAGTTTTATCTATTTCAGAATTCTTGTTGATTGGGTTCATTTAATAAATCCCAGTGGAAATTTAATTTGTGGCAGGCTAATCTTGGGATGAGCCTTAATGAGGAAAGAAAAATGAGAAACTGAATTATCATTTTTTTAAAGTACCGTTGGAGTGCTACCCTAGCTTAACCAATTGGGAGGGCATCAAGGAGATAGTGTGTAAACAAATATTCCACCGAGAAATGCTCAAGTACCGCTAAAATTAAGGTCAGTGCATCAGTGGAATGTGTATGAGGTTGGCGGTGAAGAGTTGAAATCAACAATTTTGGTTAAAGTTGGAAGCTTGTGATAAGTTGAAGGAGAATATCTAGTTTCAAGGCAGAGGTCATGGAGTTAATCAATGAAATTTATTGGGCGTGTCGCTTAGTAAATTTTAATTGCCAGTTGTTGCTCCCGCAACAATGGCAATATTGGTACTATTGCAGCTGTAAACATTATAGTTAAATTGGTGTAAGAGAATCTAGTCTAGGAATTTAAAAAAAAGAAAACATCAGACACGAAAGCTTATGTTGCTTTGCAGGCAGCGATTTATGTGAAGACATTGATAGGAGAAGCTATTGAAAAGACATTAAGTTCATTGTGTGAGTAATACAAAATTAATTTCAAAGATTTTAAACATATCTATAGCATGAACTTTTCAAGTTTTAAATATACCTTCAGATTGATTGACTGAAATCAGATGGTCAATCAGGTGATCTGGTTTGTTGACTTACATGAAAATTTTAGGGATTTACTGTGGAATAAAATAGTCTGGTAATAGATGAAAAGGCATTAATTAAAGAGATTTTGATCGATCTATTATAGTTTATATATATAAGAACAGAAGCAGCTTTGTCCTGATTAGTAGGTTAAGGAAAGCATATGAAAGTCTAATTGATAGGTAGAGGTCAGGATTGAGATCCTTATCAATCTCACTTTATCTTGATTGGTTATTTAAGTTTCAAATTTACAGATTGATCAATTTCTGATAATTTGAACCTCAAGATTAGAAAAATTGGATCATCCAGCTCAATGCTTTTTATAGAAATTTATTCTATTTTAAAAATTTGATTCAAATCAATTTGATTTGATAAATTTAAATGATTTAATTGATATTATGGGTTGTCCAATAATTTTTAGAATTAAGGTAACTTCAAAATTGTGGTGCATTGTGCAGTACCAAAATTGCATCAATTAACTGCTTTAATATTTTAACTAATAGAAATATTTCATCATATGCAGACTCAGATTTTACTATAAATAAACAAGGCTAACCTAGAGAAATCTCAAGCTCACCTAAGGAATTAATATATCTTAGTCTTATAGGTTTGAACTGTGACTCCAAAGAACTTAGTACTGTTGGTACAGTTCTTCAAGTCAAATAATCTAGTATATTGGGATGCTAACTGTTCAAGCTAGTTGCCACCCCTCAACCAGAATCCTATGTTAAACTTTCTCTTGTATAACTAAACAAATTAGCAAATCTTCCCAAAACTGAGAATATCTCTTCTGTCATATCAGCATGTATCCCTATTCCCTTGTTTATAACTTGTGCTGTATAGAGTCTGCAAATATTACAAATAACATCTAAATTGCTTTCACTTCTTGCCCACATTATATAAATCCTCATAGTAGGACTAAGAGTGATTACCAAACTAATTGAATCTAATACCAAAGTATTTCTGTAAGTCCTGGGGAGTACCCCTGCACTTCAGTCATAAGGAATTCCTGTTTCAAATAAAAAAGGGGGTAAAGAAGGTAGCCATCCTTCTCATTTCCCAGGGAAAATTTAACCTAGGTGGTGAATGAGAGGTAAGTGATAGCCTACCCCTTCAAGATTGCCCCTTACCTCTCTATCTCACTACCCAAGAGTTGGTTCAGAGAGTTAGGAGAATTTGTTTAAAGGTGGTGGTAGTAATAAGCTACCACCAGTAGAAAGGTTGTGGTCATTACTCTTTCTTGAGAATCTTGGGCCCCAATGGGGGTTTGCTAACATTGATAAATTGACACTCAGCATAATTGAGTCATCTATTGTATGCTCAGGTTCAAAACTCTATTAATCTTATTTTTCTTCTGCTAAAAAAGGTGAGCCTGAACCTAGCAGGTTCAGGTGCATTAAATCCCTTTAATACATAATGGGACCTCCCATATATAGCCTGGCCATAGGTGTACCCAGTCACCTACTAGATGAAGTATCATTAATATACCAAGTAAAATCATGCTGGGAGTGAAAATTAATGAAAAAAATTTGAGCTTAAGTTAGCTGGCCAAGGTGAGACCAATCTAACATCATGAAAATTTTAGAAATAAGTTCAATGGTTTCAAATGTGATTAAATTACCCTAATATAAAATTTTTTTTCACAACTATATACATTTAAGACAACAATCTCTTAGAGAATTTTGTCAGACAATTTTCTTTTTTTCTGTATAACAATCTTTATACAAATTTTTGAAATATTTTATCATATTAGCTTGCCTTTAGCCATATTTTTAGTAGTTGCCATATTCTCTGGTCTTTGTAATGAAAGGACTATAGTGGCTATAATTACTACATTTTTTTCTCTCCCTAATTAACTGGGGATATAGGTATGGTAGTCACCTGGGGTTAAACCCCATTTTGGATGTCTTATGGCGTCAGGATGCGGCCTTGCTCTTGGAGGTACTTCCTCTCAGTAGGTGAGTTTTCATGAACCATCTGCACATTTAACATAATGAATTGTCCAAGCAGATCAAGGAACCTTATGCTACCTAAAGAAATACTATAGTGGAATATGCATCTTTTACTTTTGCACCTGTGTGGTTACTAGTAGCATTCTAGTAATGGTGGTTGTTAATTGTCATCCCTCAGTTGTCTCCCTTTTAGCAAAATATTAAGTCATATGGACGATTATACCAAAGTAATCTAGATTATATTTTGTGTGCCCACTCACCCAGACTGGCAGTCTTGTCTAAACTTTATTAGTCAGCTCCATGAAATAATTGACTGACCATTAGTTTCTGCCATCTCCACTCTGCTTTAAGAGTTGGGAATGTATGGTAACTTGTGCAAAATGAGCTTGCAATTGGTAATTATACTTAATATCTTTTGCAGTCAGTTGTTGCATTTGTCAGATGGTTTCATGTTATAGTGGTTGAGTCCCTGTCTCAACACTTCCTTTCTCATATTCCATTCCAGTTTTAGCTAATACTTTGGGGATAAATTTGGCATTACCTTCCTCAGAAGTGGTTAACCAGGTTTTGGACGCCCTTATAGAGTTGCAGGTTTGGTTCTCAGCAAATACAGAGGCTTCCTCCTCCCTTATGGATGCTCAATGGAGTGTAGCTTTCCAAATACAGTGGAAGGGGATGTCCGCTGTTGGGTGCATGTGATCTTGCACTCAGCTAATTAATTGGTAGTTTCCACCCCCTGACTACTTTAGTATTCTTGGTGGTCCAGGCACCACTCTCAAGACCAGTGCATTTTATTACATTTTTTACTTTATGTGCAAAAGATTCAATCTGCCCTCATTCGTTTAAGCACTTTGGAGTTAAGCCCCTTGGTTAGGTCTTCCATTGGAAGTCTTGAGTGCGGTATTTTGTGCTGCTCTGGACCCTATTTATGCCAACCATTCTTCTTGGGAAGCTCAGTTGGGTTCCTTGGAACAGGTGGTTTCATGAGTAACCTCTATTTGGCGCTATTCTTCAGAGTGCACAAGATGGAACAGGCGGTGTGCCAAAAACATTCCCTACTGCAGTGGTTTTGAGTGAAACTGTGAACAAGGCAGCGGGCGCTGTGTCTCCCACTCAGTGTGCATGCTCTAGCCACATGTCTGGCGTGTGTTTATTGACTCTTGAGGATGTTCCCTCCTCACCCCATCCAGTTTCTCCTTGTTCCAATTCCCTGGCGCTGGGTGGGAAGGCATTCTATCAAAGGAACAGCTACTCTCAACACTCTGGTGCCTTTGTTGTTGGTACTACAGCAAGTTAAATTTGGCAAAGCTCTTCCTGATGCAGAGCCCATCTCCCCTTCAATTGCTGACTCTTCTAAAGCACTCAGCAATTATCACTTTTAAGCTGGTGGTGTCTTAAGATGTTGCCAATGAACAGGATTTTGCTTAATTTTTATTACCTCTTGAGGTTTGGTTGGGTACATATAAGGTGTCAATTGGGGCTCTCATAAATACAGAAACAGCAGGAAACTTTATGGGTGTGAAACTCATGTAGGATCTTGATTTGGACCTCAAAGTGATGTCAATGTGTTGGGGCGTCCTCTGCCCTAATGCCATATATAAGGTATGCCATCTGGTACCCTTTTTTGTGCACCAGTTCTTTTTTTGTGATCAGTATGCCACAGTGCCAGATCTTCTATTCCCAGTTATTCTGGGTGTGAGTTGGTGGCGTCAGCAACAGGTTAACATCAACTTGGACTCTAATTTGTTATCCGTTACAAATACTCAGTTTTGGGGTGAGTTCCCCCTTATTGATACATTAAAATTTTGAATGGGGATGAGTTCCACCACATCAATTCCTTTCTCCACAGATCTTCCGCTCAATGCTCTCTCAGTGTTATTAGCATATAAGAATATTTTTGATCTGGAGAAGGCAAACTGCCTCCCACACCATTTTGAATATGACCTGACTTTTTGTTTCTTGGCAGATGTGATCAATATCAACAGTCTTTGTATCCTTACATGGATCAGGAGGATAAGGCGCTGGAGTTGTGGCTAGATGATAGGCTTAAAAAGGGTGGGTTCAGAAATCTTTCCCCATAATTTCCCTATAATTTTCGCTCATAAGGATGATGGAACGTTGTACTCATTTGTGGACTATGGGCATTTAAACAATATTACCGTTCATGACCCTTATCCTCTCCTCACTCAAGAAGACCATTAACAAGGTGATTTTAAATACTGGCGTTTTCTAAGCTTGATCTCTATACGTGTTCAACCAGATTATGGTAGAAGAAGGCCAAGAGTGGCTTATGAAAATTTATACTATAAGGTGCATTTTATAGTTTTTGCTTTATGCCTTTTAGCTTAAAGAACGCCCCAGCCATATCCAGCATATGATCATTGACATTCTAAGTGATCTCTGGTAGACTCATGCGGTGACATATATTGATGATATCCTCATGCACTTCCCCACTCCTGAGCAGCATGCAAAAGAACTGGTTCTGGTGCACAAGGTGGACCTTTTCATGAAACCATCCAAGTACAAGTTTTTCAGGGAAGAGGTTACCTTTCTGGAGAGCATGGTCTTGAAAGACAAGTACACTATTACCACCAGAACACTCAAAGCTATCCTCTTGTAGCCTACTACTTCCACCCAGAAGCAGCTTCAGAGCTTCTTGGGCATGATCATATTTTTGAAGAAATTTTCCCCTGCCCTCTTGCAGCTGGCCGCGCCTCTACATCCCTTAACGTAAAAGAATGTTCCATTCAGATGGATGAAGGAGTGCCAATGGCATTTAACGCCATTGAGGAGGTGTTTTTGGCGCCTCCCATGCTCAAAAATTCTGACTTAACCAGACTATTTATTGTGGCTTGTGATGTCTCTTTGGCTGCAGTGGGGGCATACTGCATCAAGAGTTTGAAGGGATAGAACATCTGGTCACTTAATTTTTGTGCAAGTTTGATTTATCTGAAAAATCCTGGGACATTTACGTTAAGGAGTTGGCTTTTATGACATGGTCACTTACTCATTGTTGGTACCTCCTTTAGCGCACATGGCATGAAGTGATTGTGCATATGGATTATTAGGCCTTAATGTATTTCCAGTAACTGTAGAAGCTGGTGCATCATCATGCCCAGACGTACTGTGACCACTGCAGTTTTAGTTTTAGATGAGTTTATTAAGGGTACCTTGAATGTCCACTCCTATTTTTTTGAGTTAAACCCCTAGCTTAAGTCCAACGGAGGAGGGACAGGAGATAACTACAGTAATTCCACCATCCCAGATTCTAGCTTAAACTCCTCCCACAATTTTAGCAGCGGATAATGATCTAGAGGTGCCAATAGTTTTCCAGGTATCATTGGGTCAAACATCTGCATGAAGAGGTTGAAGCTAAATGCCCAGCTGGTACTTCCAGTGCATCAGCAGAATCATTATTCTCTGGCATAGGGAACAATTTTGTTTCAATCACATGATTGAGTTCTGCCCTAATTTTGCAATAAAGTGATTCCAGCTCATCATGACCCCCAGCAGTGGGACACTCAGGAAATAAAAAATGCCTTGACTTGGAGAAGTGGATGTTTAATTGCTCAGGAATTTCCAAGGTACCCAATGAGATTGCTGATTGCATAATGTGAACATGGGCAAAATTAGAAAGATCAGGTAGAAATGGCCTTCTCCATTTCTTGCAGCAGGGTGACGGTCTGTGGACCTCAGTAACAGTTAATTCCATTGTTTAGCTTCCCAGCTCCAATGGATTTAATGCAATTATGGTGGTTGTAGCCCGCTTTACCACGTTTTCACTGTATATCCCTTGTTCATCAGCTAACAACTCCAAGGAGATAGCCCAGCTCTTTGTGTGACATGTATTCTCAAAGTTTGGCTTACCTCAGGAAAGCGTGTGTGACTAGGGGCTGCAGTTAATAGCTCATTTTATATGGCTCTCCTGTCTATACTGAAGATTAAGCTGTGCCATTCCACTTCATACCATCCCTAGTCTGATGGCCAAAAAGAGAGAGTCAACTAGATCCTCAAACAGCACTTTGCTGTTATTCCACCACCAGCAGGATACCTGAGTGGATGATTTTCCGTTGGCACAATTCGCATATGACAAAGACAACCATATATCTACTAGGGTTTCGCCTTATGAGGCCAAGCTGGTGTATAACCCTCATTCTCCCCTGGCTCATGCCTATTCCTGGAAGTCCCTCATGCAATGGACCATGTGCAGAAAATCTGGAGCTCCTAATCCCTGGTTCTGGAGCACCTGACCAAAACCATTTGCAATTGCAAGCAAATTGTGAACTTTAATATGGGTCTCTGCACATGAGATCCAGGTGGGGTCCTCCATCAGTTGAATATATGGAACCTACATATGAAAGTGCCCTCCTGAACGTTTGTGAGAAAAAGCTCTAAGCCCCATGTTGTGGAGGCAGATTTGGGTAATGGTACATTTAGGTTGACTCTTCCAGCTTATTGAAAACATCACCCCATTTTTAATATTTCTCAGTTGTTCCCATTTTAAGGTGAAGGACCCAGCGGTGCATAGCCAATCCTGGTCAAAGGATCATAGGAGGCTGAGGTTGATGAAATTTTGGCATTGCAGAAATATTGCTGTTCAATACAGTACCTTGTGACCTGGAAGGGGTTTCCATTATATGAGTATAGTTGGGTCAGTGCCCATGACTGTGCCTATTGTGCTATGCTAAATGCCTTCCACGCCCTACACCCTAATTCTTCCTGCCTCCCCAAAATGCCACACTATTGGCCATTAAGTTGCAGAAAGCCCACAAGATTGTAGCCCTCACCTAAGTCCCCAGTGGTGGTGTTCCTCCTGTTCAAAGAAGTAAAGATAATATAAGTCATGGGGGCACCCCCTCTGCCTTAAAGGTGAAGAATTCCCATTACAGACAAAAAATGAGTGAAGAAGGTGGCCATTCCTCTCGTTTCATAGGGCAATTTAGCCATTGTTGTGGATGAGAGGTTAGTGGCAGCCTAACCCCTCAAGATTGCCTCCCTACCTCCCTATCTCACCACCCAGAGTTGGTGCAGAAAATTGGGGGGTGTTTGGCAGTGGCGGCAGTAGAAAGCTGTCGCCAAAGGAAAAGTTGTGGTTGTTTCTCTTACATAATAATCTTAGGCCCCAATGGGGTATCAGAATTCAATCTAGTAGGTGTGAAGCTTTAACTTTAACCAAATGATACGTTTATTTATTTAGGCATTTTTTAGACTATATATTTCAGTAACTTGTCAATTTATACTTTAACAGGATTAAACCAAAAAATTTATAATTAACCTTAATCTATATAGCAATGAACAGCTAACAACGCCAAATTCACAATTAAAAGTAATCTGGGATAATCACTTTATCAGCAGTTCACCTACTGATGCACCCATTTAATCTCCATTATCCACTTAGGAATTATTCAATAACATATAATAAAATCCTGATAAAAAATTCCCTCATAGAATCGCCAATGTATTGAAATTTAGCAAAATACAATTTAAATCAGCTCCCTGATGCCATATGAATATCATTGTACTTGTGTAATGGGCTAGTGTTACATGAAGTACAATGAAGAGATGTCTGATGAATCTCTTCCTAACCATCAGAAAGACTAAGGCAACTCAGGATATATTAGGAAAAACAATCCTTTTTGGTGTATATCTAAATATCATAGCTATATTTAGATTGTGCCTATTAATATAATTATCTTTTCCTTTCCCTTTATTTTATTGATTTTTATATCACAGCACTATAATAGTGATACTTTCTTAATAAAGTTACACTTAATTTTAAGTTGTCTTTCACAACTTTCTTTTGCCTAATTTTAACTATAGATTTTGCTTGCACGTTAATAAGAAATTGACTCCATTTATAGCAGAGATTTGACTTGGTGATGACTTCAATTCCGCAAAGTGATTACCCTAGAGACAGAAAGTCTGCTAGAATATTCCGCTAGTGCTATTACTTCCAATAATTGTGTAACCTTAAAAGAACTTGGCCTTCAAGTATAGAAAAAAACTCAATAGGGGTTTTTGTTAACAGATAAATTGATGTCCAGCATAATTAAGTCATCACTGTACACTTAGGTTCAAACTCCCATCAATACATTTTTCTTCTGCAAAAAGGTGAGCCAGACCCTAACAGGTTCAGTTGCATTAGATACCTTTAATACATAATGGGACCTCCCATATATGGCCTAGCCTAGGAGCACCCAGTCACCTATCATATGAAGTATCATCAATATGCTAAGCAAAATCATGCTGGGAATGAAAATTAGTGGAAAAATTTGAGCCTAATTTGGCTTATAGGATGAGACTAATCTGACATCATGAAAATTTGGAATGTCAATTCATTGGAATCAAATGTGATTGTTACCCTTTGTTAATGCAAATTTTACTATCTCCTATAAGTTAACATTTAAGACAATAATCCACTAGACACTGTTGTTGGTCAATTTCCCTTTTTTTCTGGTAAAAAATCTCTTCATAAATTTTATCTAAATTCTTTATAACTTTGTCTTACTGTTAGCCACGTTCTCAGTAGGTGCCATGTTTCCTGGTTTTCATAATGGATGGGCCATAGTGGCCATATTTACTACGTTGTTGCCCTTGCTACTTGAGTGAGAGTATAGGTATGGTGGTAACTTGGGTTGACCCCATTTTGGACGCTTTATGACGTCAGGATGTAGCCTTGCTCTTAGAGGCGCTTTCCTCCTGGTGGTGAGTTTTCACAACCCCTCTCCACATTCAACGTCCTAAGTTATATGTGTGGATTCAGAGCCCTCTATGGTGTCCAAAGAAACTACTATTGTGGAACCTGCAGCTGCTATTTTAGCAATTGTGTTATTACTAGTGGGCATCCTAGTAATGGTGATTGTTAGTCATCTTCACTCAGTTGTGTTCTTCCTAGAGAAATATAAAGTCATATGGATAGTTATACTAATGGTAATTTGGCTTTTATTCTGGGTGTCCACTCACCAGACTGGCAGGATGGTCTAAACTTTATTATCTGGCTCCATGGAAGTTTCTAATTTATCTCTTAATGAACGTCTCCACTAAACTGGTGATCTACAAGAGAAAATTAAAAATTATCTTTGATAAATCAACAAAGGTCATATTGGGATACCCACTATATAAAAACTTAGCTAAATGCTATATTTGGCTCTAAGTGAACCAGGCTATATCAATAAACCATATTTTTTTACAAAATATAGCTTTGAAATAATATTGGTGCTTTTAGATGAGAAGTATTACAAAGAATTTCAACTATAATTATGATGATCCAAAAGTAGTGACAACATGTCACAAAAATGTTTCTTTGTCCTTTGCATACAATAAGATTAATAAAGAGGTTAACTAAATAAAGAAGTCACAGTAAATATCATTTATAGCTTGCGTGAAGAGGGATTTGAAAGTATCACTCATTATATTTTTACCCTAAAAAGAAATACTTTAAGTTGTTAATTAGTTTTTTTTTCCACTTGTAGTAACTTTGAGAAAATTTATATTATGTTATTTAAATTAAACAACCAAAACACTGTATGCAATCCATATCCTTGGCTTCACCCCCTAGAATTTTTTATTTAAAAGGAAAATATATATAGACTAGATAACTAGTCTGCCTAATAGCTCTGGACGTTTTGTACCATTAAAGCTTTAGCGCCATATCACATGCAACCAATCAACTTGCATCCACTCTATTTCCTTACCTCAATCTAGAATTTTTTTTGCTTTAGAGTTGACTACATGTGCCTATTCCTGTATGGCAAATAAGCAATTGTTGATCTTACCACTTCCATCTTTATGAAAAATGGCTTTATTTATTTACACTCTTATAGGGCTATTTTGATGTTGGTTTCCCCTATGAGGATGCTACCAAAGCAACAGCAACTCTTTTAATTTATAAAATTACACCTATTACAACAACCTAAAATTGCCTGCCCACTGACACCACAATGGTGATAAGCTCTGTAATCTCCCCTATCACGTCCCACAAAAAAATTTATATTATGGGTTGATGTCAGGGATTTTTGGCCTATGGCATCAATTCCATTATTCACTTCCCAGTTCTTTCATGTGCAGAACGCCTTGCTTTTCATCATGAAACTGACAACATCACTCTTCATCATACCAACATTGCTCAAAAATTCCCCAGAGATTTCTTCTTTGCTGTGGCACCAAATTATTTTTTTTGGGCTTGCGTTGACAATAGATGAAGAACTGTCCCAACTGTTATGAATTAGATAATTATAGAAATATCCCAACACTAACTGACCACCCTACTATTACTGAACCCATTTTTAAAATGAACAGCACCAATAGACTGGGGTATTTTTCTACCTCCTCCCACCATGCTCACATGATTTTTGGGCCAATGTACAAAATCCAACCTCAATCAAACCTTCAACTTCACTTGCCAACCTGAAATGGAATCAATCAATTAGGCTCAGGTTTAACCACCATCTGTCTTCAAGAATCATCCAATTCACCCACCATAGTTTACCCTTATGTGGATAAACTAATTCCCTATAAAAATCCATGGGCCTTATGTGCTGGAATTACTGAAAAAGCGGAATTCATTTTTTTAGAGATTAACCCTATAATCCTTGTTTTTTTACATAGACTATAAAGCCAAATTTCCCCTCATCATTATACCTTACAAATCCATGCCAAGCCATTCCAGGGTGAACACTGTCTTGCATTCAAGACAGTCCTACCCCGTATGTCATCCCTTCATAAGACTATTGCAAACTCAGTTGCACTGCTGACAGATAGTCTTGCCCCCTAGTCTTCCCTTCTGATCTTTAAACCATGCTAAGTGATCGATTTTTGATCTTTAAAATACTAATAACAAATTAATTAAAGTTGCTGCTGTCATTAAGTTTGCAGTAAATTCATAATCACCCAAACCAACCTTACTTCCTTTGTCATCATACCAAGGCCCAGCTTTAAGCTAAGTGTCACTTCTCTTTATTTTAAAAAATGCTTGACTTTAGGGTTATAATATATCAATTACCTTAATCAATGTCAACTTTACTATTATTACTATTAATATTAGTTTATAATCACTATTTGATACTCTCAGTGGTAAGGCCAAATATTTTCTTTATCATTTATCTACCAATGTTTTATCAGGATTAATGACTAAAATCACTGATACTCTTATATTTACAAGCACTAAGCATTTTTTTATTATAACGCTGAGTTTACAGCCTAATGAACTCTAAGTAAAATTTACCTCATTAGTGCTTTACTGTTCAATGAGATAGGAATAATGCTAAACTGAGTTATTATAATCCTGATATTAGGTCCAACTATGTATTCAGTGTTGTACTCCTCTATTCACCCTGTTAACTACCTTACATCACATATTATGCCTTATCTAATAATGGCTCCCTAATAAAAGATATTGGAACAAAAAATCTATGTTACATTTATTTGATCTCAGTCCAGACTTTAACAAGAAATTCTGATCTACTCCAACTCTGAACCTGAATTGTGACATTGCCTCCTGCATTCCTAAATCTCCATTAACCCTCATACATGGTATTCACATATCACTCATACCAAGCCTTATTTTCATTTGGTACTTTAATTAGTAATAAACTTTCATTAATAAAGTACTTTTTCAAACTATATTTTTTAGTATAAATTCTAATTCTCTAGGACTGAAAATCTCCAGCCCACCAAGAATTTCTAAGAACATCTGAATCTCTAAAGAAGTTGAAGTTTCAACTCAAGATTCTGTCTAGGTACCTCCAAATAGCAATTAATTATCCTCAGCTTGTTACCAAAGAGAGCGCAAATTTGAGATCTGGTGATCACTATAGGGGCACTATGAGTTGCCACTGTGAAAATTTTCAATAAACCTTAGGACAATATAAGAAATAAAAAAAGAATGAATCATAATAAGAAGCATCTATACCTTGTGGATATGAGCTGGGTCTACTGCTGGAAGTTTGACTAAGCTTGAATCTACTTGAATGTCATGGGTGCTATTGACATGTTGAGATACATAATAATTGAAATTGATGAGGAAAGTAATGCAAGAAGTGAGATGTAAAATTGTATGGGTATATGGTATGCAATATTGTGAAAAACAGCTTGATGTAATCAAGGATTATGCTGAAGATGCCACTGAACAGTTTGCAAATATTGGCTATGAATTCAAAAATGATGAAGCATCAGAGGAATGATTAATATAATTTAAGATGCTATGAATTGTGATTCTTTTATTCTAATGCTGGAGCAACTCCTGAGATAGCGCTGCCAAATCTACCCACCTATCCCAGAAAAAACCTTGTATAAGTTACTAAAGATTAGGCTTATCTCAGCTAAATCAAAACCTCGCCTCTCTCTCCAGTTTCCTTCAATGAAGCTCTGAAGAAGAACCTGGACTTTCTACAGCTAAAAATTAGATGTTACTGATGCTGAAGTCTGAGAAAATCTCAAGCTTGATTTTGCATCTGAACCAGAAACTCTTGAATATCAAAATGGAGCAGAAAAACTAAACAACAGTCTTGCTATTTTGTTACCTGAATCTGAGGTTCACATATGCTCGAATTGGCCCAACCAAAAAATGATTTAATGTCAAATTTGTTTTCCTCAGCTGAGGCTTTTGAAGCTCTAAAATTACTCAGGTTGGCTGAGCCAAGTGTTCTTAAGTCCAATTTGCCCTCATTTACTGCAAAATTTTTCTTAAACCTTTTATTTGTCATTAATATGTATTTTTATCCTAACATTTTAGAATTTTCTGCTGACGTCAGAGAATTAAGTTTTCCTAAAAAACAAAGATAATTAAAGGATTATAAAAAGCTACCACTTGACCACATTGAAGTGTTAATGCAAAGTGTGTTCAGCTTCTCCTACCTTCTCCTTCATGACAAACAGTTTTTCCCTTTTCTCTTTAAGACAGAAAGTTATCATGACAAATCTAGCTGCATTTATCTCCTCAACTTTAGCTACATGCTTTCTTATCACTGAAGTGGGCTCCACTTCCGCCAAATTGGCTAACAACATTATCAATCCCAAATGCCTCAAGCTTGATGTTAACTAGCTCAAATAGTCCACCATTTATGAGTTTAACCTCAACGACTCCCTCAATTATTGTTTGCTACACTACCAAACTACTTTTCAATTGATACTTAGACATAATAATTGTTGACTCCTCTATACTTTTTTTTAATGAATGAACCTTGCGCCAATCTCAGTTACAAACTGCCATCTGCCATCTTAAATACATGCATGGCCAAAATCAAGATTTCTCACCTTCATGTCAACTAGGAGAACAACTCCAATACTTTCCCTATGCCATTTTGTTTCCTACTTTGGATCAGTTCATTCCCAAACTTGATGTTGCCCCAGGAATTCAAGCAAAATTGGAAGTAAGTCTTAAAAACCTGTCCAGTGAAGTCCTTTGCCTAAAGTCAGATTGAACCTCAAGGATTTATATGGCCAGGGCAAATTTACTAACTTTAAATGCCTAACAATGACTAGCTGCCATCATTTAAAACCTTAACTATCAAATTAAACCATGATGTAATTACCTAGCCTCATGTTACCAGGCCTCCCTTCCCTGCAAATTCACCCTAAGTTTTCAAGGAGAATGCCAAGATTTTCCTTAAATGAACCTCTTTTTCAATCCCTATAGAAGCTTTTGGGTTCAACAGCAGGTTTGGATGAGGATATCCATACAGCTACTTTATGAAGCTTTTTTGTCAGTCTTGCATTTGCCCTTCTCTACTTTGTCATTGCTCTCATCTGTCAGAAATGTCCAAATACCGCCTACGCTCCTCTGTCCCTTGTCTACCTCAATTCCCAATTTGGTACTATCAACTATTTTGACAAGAACATATATCACTTAGAGATTTGCAACAATGAGCTCTAATTTGAAACTAAACCTAGACTAACTACCTTTTATTCTCAGATTCAGCTTTCCCATCCTGATGCCAAACTAAGGTCTTCAATAATAGGTTGAGAAAAATTATCAACCCTAAGAATCCATGCCTCTTCAAGATCAAGTTTTTCAGGCAAATGAAATTTATGGGATACTCTATCCTATTACCAACTTCTTACTGATTATAATACTAAACTCCAACTCTTTCTAGCCAGGCCAACAACTAACATGAAAATCTTGGGTTATCACATTTGGCCCAAGTCTGGTATTTTGGGATACTAATGAGGCTAGCTGACCCTGGTGAAATCATTGTCACCATCTTTTGAGGCTTGGAGGGGACTATGTCAGACTCTGCCTTTATTTAGTCAAAGCCTTGACTTTAGGGTTGCAATATATTAATTACTTTAATCGATGTTAAATTTACTATTGAAACCATTGAATTCAGTTTATATTTATTATTTAGTATATAATTAGAGATTAGTTATAAATTATTATTTATCTAGTAATGCTTTATCATGCCTAATGTCAAGATCACTAATACTTTATATCTTTAAGCACTAAGATTTTTTTATAATAACGCTAAGACTATGACCTAATGAACTATAAGTAAAATTGCCTCATTAGTGCTCCACTGGCCAATGAAATAAGGAAGAATGCTAAACCAAGTTAATGTTTTCTTAATAATAAGCCCAAGTATGTATTCAGTGTTGTACTCCTCTACCCACCCTATTAATTACCTTTCATTACATATTAAGCCTTATTGATTGTAAATTTTATTCAAGGTGGGCTGACCTGGGGATGATACCGCACCAATTAGGGAAGTGAAGAAAATGGGAAAGGAGGATAAAACCTGGAAAACCTCCATGTGCAGCATATGATAGGCCAGGAACTCCATGGACCGCCTTTGCTATTTGCTATCTCAGTTCAGGGCATTAGCGTGCAAAACCAACATAGTCAAAATCATCCCCTACCCAAAGTCCATTACTGGGATCAAACTTGGGAGGCAGTGGTAGAGGGTCTATACTCTACCACTGGGGTATCCTCCCTTATTAAGCCTTTATTAATTAATGGCTTCCAAATAACAACTAATAGAAACTACTTTACTATGTACCGTTATTTTTTCCTAGTCTGGCCTTTACCAAGGGATACTGCTCTTCTCTAATTCTGAACCAGGACTGCGTCATTGCCTCCTGCATTCAATAATCTCATTCCACCCTCACACATGGTATTTGCCTATCACTCATCACATTCCTGTTGTTCCCTTGGTACTCTAAATTCATCAAGCTCTACTAATAAAGTACTTTTTACAGCCTATATTTATTTTTTAGCTTAAATTTTAATTCTCTAGGAATGAAATATTTACAACCTCCATAGAGAATTGCTGGGAACTTCTGAATCTCTAGAGAGTTAAGTCCCATCCCAAGCTGTCCTGCCTAGGCGCCTCTGAGTAGCGAATATTTACCCTTGGCTTGTTGCCAAGAGAGCGTAAAGCTGAGACTAATAATGACTTGCTGAGTAGATCAAGGCTCTTTGGTTGGCTTGCATTTTAACCCACCCATAAATGACATTGAACCTCATAACATGTATGCCTTAACGCCTTTGCCTTCTGCCTTGTGTCATACCCACTCTTATGTCTTCAAGATGCCAAAGATGAGCCACCCAATACCCCCTCCCCCTCCACCATGGTCATATAATGGGTTGCCATTCTCCACCAGGTTAATATTTTAATTTGATATTTGTTTTGGACTGTTTTTTTCCTTTTAAAGTTTTAGTCTAACTTAAACTAGCATTTTTTTTTGCTTGTTTTTGACCCTTTAATAATTCTTATCCCCTAGTTGATTTACCTTAAAAAAATTTAGTTTAACTTGTTGGTTAGTGATACTCCTATACATAAATTAGATACAATGGAGGCTTAAACAAACCATAATAAGCTATTCAACTAGATATTTTGCATGAATAAGTTAATAACTTGCATGAATAAAATATAAAATGCAAGCTCAAAATAAACTTTCACCTATAGAATGATTACCAACAAGCTTAACATATAGATGATCAATGAAATATATAGTTATTATAGCAATTTATCAATGGTTGCCAAGCAAGTAAAAATTCATATTACTAAAATGAGTAAGAACTGAGTTAAGAACTAACTAAGCTAATTATGAGCCTTTTTTACTAGTAATACCCAAATGTTTAAGAAAATATAAAAAACAATAAAATATTTTTAACAAGCAACACCCTCAGTGAGACAGCAGATATGGGAACAGAGAACATTAGATCATCATGAGTTTAATTTCACAATATGCTGAGTATAATTCAATATTTAGAAACTACAAAAAAAGTATTGTGTTATTAAAATTATTTTGATTATATAATTATAGATTGCAATATAATATTAAAATGCTTTATGTAGACACTTATAGTATAAACTCTCTCACACATTTAGTGAAGAAAATTATTGCATTAAATTATTACCCTTTACTGTAGTAGGATTATAAGTTAGTATACCTTTTTAGGAATCTATGTCCTTACTAAAACAAAAAAAATGAGATCTTAATATCATTATTTAATTTCTTTACACTTGATATCACTTGTAATTAAATTTATAAATAGGCAGAACTAAACTTTGTAGCATCAACAAGAAAAACCCTGATGTCCTCAACTCCACTGCTTACTGGTCCAATATGGCGCAGAAGCAAAACTTCCCCTTGTGTTTTCTGACCATTGGGAGTTGCACTTAAACTATATTGACCAGCCCCTCAAATCCTTGGGTCAACACATTCACCCAAAGGATCTCTCCCTCCAATTTTCATGTTCCTAAGAAGTGCCTTGTAGCCCCATTGTGCTCCTCAAAGCAAAATGTGGTTTGGCCTCCTTGTTGAATATTGAAATTGGTTATATATAATTTTAGCCAAAAAGATAGAACTAGCCTAGGCGCTTATGCAGCCTTCAGGCTTCATTGACTTCTGCCCCTAAAAGGGGTATTTTGACCTCGTCTTCACTTGTAAAGCCAATGCTGTAATTGCAGCTACCATTCCCCTAGTGTTTCAGGGCATCCCCCACACAACCACTCTCACACGGTTGCCTGATGACATCAATCTTATGGCTCAATTTACAAGACTCCCCACCCACCTCCACCCTGATACTTTAGATAATGAATTAATAGTCAGATTGTAAGCATATTTCGCTGATCCTATTCTGCAATTAATGGTTCACAATGGAGACAACTGACTAGAGGCCCTCATCCTTTGCAACTATACACCCAACCTCAACCAAAGTCGCCATTTTAGTTCCCCCTCGCACTGTTGTCCTCTCTGCCCCTAACCACCCTTTCTGGGCCTGAGTGGATGTAAGGCGCACCATCAGCACCATCTGTCTTGACCTAAATCATTAAAAAGTGTGCCCTACATAGCTTAAGCTCAGTCCACATGCCTGACTCTCCCCATAATGTTTTCATTGCTGATCAAGAAAATTTCTTTGATTGGGTTTCAATAAACCTCCACCCCAAAGTAGTAGCTGCAGCTGCCAATAATTCAGCCAATCAGAACCCTATTTGTTGAACCTACACTCCTACACCAACCATTTGGGAGCCAGCATGGTCTACAGTAAATTAAAAAACCACCCAGCCACCCAACCCAGTTCAACCATATTCTAAACAACCAATAATCTTTGTAGGAATCCAGCTTCTTTATGCTCACTTGGTGCTACGCCGCTGGATCCCGCAAAGGGTTTTATTAAAATAAAAAATAAAGAATTATAAAAATTGGGCTTTTATAAAGTTTAATAAGAGCGCAGGGTAAAAACTAGAAGCAATCCCTTTCTGACTTTTAACAATCAATATTTATACATTTGAAGGTTAGAGGGATTTGGGGATAGGTTTGGAATAGCTTCAGTGCTTTCCAATTTAGGTAATATGGGAGTCAATCCTATCAGATTGTGGGGGAAAGTTAATTAATTTTGGTAAATTGACGTTGGGGTTTTGGGGCACAATATACCCATGCGGCAGGGTTTTGATTTACCCCAACCAATCACTACTTGAGAGATTTTCTCACCTCAGGGGCCTGCCGCCACGCCTATAAATGGGGGTGGCTCCCGCGCAGGTGTAGTGAAGGACTCAGTTCTGGTTGGGAGAGTACCTTCCACTGCTTACCCTGGAGTCCGTTGTGCGATCAACAAAATCCAATTGTTTAATTTTACTAAATGTGCCCATATGGGTTTTTAAATGGTGTTACCCCAATTTATGGAGTTCCACTGAGAATTGGCCAGGGTCTTTTGGCCATTCTCATCGACATTTTCACTAGAATCGCTTATAATGGCAATGGGAAATCACAAAAAGCTAACGTTCCCCTTTTTTGGTGGAACTCAACCTAGGACATTCTTATTTTAAAGCTGTAAAGGCAAATGTCCACCAATCTTTAACCATAAACCCTGAAATTACTTGGAGGAAGTTAATTAGTTAGGTAATCCTGTCCCTTCTTGATTAAGGTTCAGTCCTCAAAACATAATTAAATAAAGAATATGCAGCTCAATTCCCACCTTAGTATTATGCTCCACACCTAAATTCTGACAGAATATGAAGTGACTACCAACTCACCAAAGAGGCTGTTGCCTCCACTGATTGTCAACCCATCTGAAAGGTTGTAGAAAAATGAGTTGCAGTTTTAGCCAAGGGACTACCCATCCCTGACCTTCCTACAATGCACCAAGCACATAAAAAAGAACACCTCTTATATTAACAAGCTGTCAATAAATAAATACAAAATGCTGTGATGGTTGCAAAACTTTGCCTAAGAGCCAGCATCACCATCAATAACATTGAAACTTTTACATTATTTTCAAAGTTTGCCTCAAGGCTGAGAAAGCCCTCTCTGAATACATCACCACACATCCTCATAGCAAAAATCAAGTTGCAAGCCCCACGTTGCTACCATGACCCCCTTTTGAGGATGAACCCACACCCAAACTCTCAGCTCTATGCTGACCTCTATTTACCCCAAATGAGGATGATGAGCCTTCAGATTCCTCCTCACCCTCCTCCATGGATGTGTATCAATTTACCACTTCTGACTTGGTTGAATCATTATAGCTTTTTGAGTTGGTTTGAGTAATCCATTTGCCTTTTTCCAACCATTTACGGATTATTTTAGGCTTTAGTTTAATTTATTTTTACTTGCTACTCTAAGCTCAGTAATGTTTATCTCCTGATCAGCTTGCCTCATTTAGTTAAATATTATTATTTGACTACAAGTAATGTATGGTCCTTGGCTACAGCTATCAAGATGGACAACACTTTGTAACTCTTATGACTAAGAGGGGCATCAACCCTAGAGCTTTGATTCTTTCCAAGAAAATGACCTAGGGAAAACACTGGATGAAAGATGGAAGGCGGCTGCCCCTCCTTGTATAAACTATCCACCTCACAACCAACCCCAAGCCTAATCTCATCACCATTTATGAGTCAGAAAAGCTATATATATATTAAATCAAACAGCTCTATCATGAATTTAGTAGTATGTTGAAGTTTTTGTAACACAGGGAATTTCACCTCCCAGAAAATGCATCATCCCAAAAAAACTTGGATGTAATTTGATATATGTTGACCTGGTTGTTATATTTATAAATAACATTTGCTTGAGTATACCTTTAGGCAAAAAAAGTAATCAATGTGGATCAATTGCATCAATAAGTTTGAGGTTGGTGCAGATTGTCAGATAAGAAAGGGTAAACATTGAAGAACAAACATTTAATCAGTTTTACATTTTCAAGGGAAAATTTTAATAATTATAGCCCACACCAGAACATTTGATAATTGCAGTAGCAATGTTCAAGCACCCAAAACTTACTAAGACCAATGTTTAAATCCCTTAGGTGTAGAACCAACATCCTGCAACCTATAGATTGTTGATATTTTATTTATATTATTTTAGTAAAACCAAATTTATAACCTTCATATTTATGTGAACAATTAAAGATTATACCTCCTGATGCTTACATAAAAGGATTATGGAGGAGCCACACTAGTTTATATCATTGTTGGTAGTAGCAACCTTCATATTTACTTCCATTTTTTGCTGCTACCAATGAGGCATACATGAAAAACAAGTAGTAGCTCCTGCTTACCAGGACCACTCTTCTGACTAACCTCTATCTGTTTTCAGAATTTTTATCATTAGCAAGATACAAATGCATATAACTTCATTATTATGAAGAGGTATTATAATGGAAGTACATATTGAGCATAAAAAACTGTTAACTTCAGATACAAGCTAGGAACATTGCCTTTTAAAAACATGAAATCCAAAACCCTTCACTTTATTCACAATCTAGAAGCAAGGTTAACCAATTATAAAATATTCATTAACTGAGAAGAGCAATAACATCCCCTTTTTAGAACACTTGAGTTCATATGTTGCCAGTATTGAGCTTGACTTTTAAGTAGGTTCCATATTCAGGACCAATAGTTCCCCTATCTCTCTTCTGATGGATCTTATTATTGCATCTTCAGAATGGCAACATTTTGTGGCCTATGGATGCTATCTGGGTACTTGAGTATTCACAATGGAAGCCAGGATTTTGGAGCGCCAGTTCTCTGACAAATAAGAGCGCTTCCCAAAAAATTAGTTTTCTTTATATATAATATATGTTTATGAGATTTGACCTCAGGATTATAATCATAGATTGAGAATAATTAATAGACATGTTAAGTATTTTATTTGAGGTGGACTGACCTGGGGATAATACCACACTGATTAATGGGAAATCAAAATGAATTGGAAAGGAGGATAAAATCTGGAAAACCTCCATGTGTGGCATATGATAGGCCAGGAACTCCATGGACCGCCTTTGCTATTTGCTATCTCAGTTCAGGGCATTGGTGCACAACGCCAACACAGTCATTATTATCTCCTATCCATAGTTCCTGTACCAGAATTGAACTCAGAGAGGCAGCGGTAGAGGTTCCTATTCTGCCACTGGGGTATCCTCCCCAGACATGTTAAGTATAGCATAAATTATATTTTTAACATAATATATAACTTACAACTTTATGATAAAAATTAGTCCCACAAGGGGTTCATAATATCTATCAGGGTGAGATATTTTAAAATTTAACAGATGTATAGAACATTGAATTATGTTAATCAAACAATTTTATGTGTAAAGAGATATATCTGAATGTCATGTAACTTTTCTTACATTTCAAGAAATAATTAAGATTAATAGTTAAAATATAATTATATGGCTCATATCTAATTGAATTCATCAACATTTTATTTTCCATATGTCCTTCAATTTGAACCTTTATTGTAATTCATGTTTGCCTTTTTGTTAAATGTTACTTATAGAACTATAAATTTGAATTATTACCTTAATATTAAAATATGGTATCTTGATTTAGATAGTTCATATGAATAAAAACCACGCTAATCACAAATTAAATTCTCAGATAATCTACAGAAAAGTTTCTATAAT
This sequence comes from Massospora cicadina, assembly GCA_022478985.1. Taxonomy (NCBI): domain Eukaryota; kingdom Fungi; phylum Entomophthoromycota; class Entomophthoromycetes; order Entomophthorales; family Entomophthoraceae; genus Massospora; species Massospora cicadina. Next base: position 129,817 of record JAKSZP010008061.1, on the reverse strand, counting down.
CTACTAGGGTGGCTTTTAATTAAGATTAACTTAAATAGATATTATCATAAGATTTATATTATAAGTTTATTGACCTAAGTTACAACTTCCAATTAAATAGAAATCATATATGAATAAATATAAAGTTAGTTTAAATCATAAATATTTTAGAAAGCATTTATGACAGTGTTATATATGTTATAGTATATCTAAGCTTAATTTTACTAATACAAGGTAGAACATACGTTTTATTAACTTTTCTATATAAAATTATGTGTGATAAATTGACCTAAGAGTCCTTTAATGTATAAATTGCAGAAATCTATGTACACTAGATAATATTTGTTAACTTTTCATACCAATTATTGAGTATAAAGCTTATATTAAGGTTATTTAATACTAGATACTGCATATATCCTTTTTAACTAGTAACTTTTGTATTATCTTCAATGTGTCTGATGGACCATATCTTTTTAGCAACCTCACTGTTCATAAATTAAGCCAGGTGGAGCTAAAGAATGTCCTAAAGTTTGTCTCAACCCCTGAACCACCAATATGAATTATAACCTTTTCTAAAGATGATGAGTTGTCTTCTAAAACATTTCTGTTTTTGCTTATTATCAAAGCCATTAAAAAGTTTTATTTTGTTCAAAAACTAAACCCTTGTCCAAGTTTCTGAAACTTAAAGCCAACTCTTTCACTCCAGGGAGTTCTGGACAGTTCTCTTCTTTATGTTTATATAGTAGCTAAAAACTTTCTCAAATCATTTTATCAGCTTTAATTTTGTATGCCCCTCCATTGTACCCTGACCAAAAAAGAAAACCCTGACCTATCAAAAGGATGACTCTTCCCCACAAATCCTGGCCAGCTTCATTGCCCATAGGAGCATAAGAATATTGATCAGCCACTAACAATAGATGGACCTTGACAATAACATCAAGTAAATTATATGATCATACTAAAAAATAAAAGTATATTTAAAGCTATGAATATTTAGACCTAATATGTAACTTATACTTAAGTAAGTACTAGTCTTATTAATATATTAACATCCAGTATGAACATCTTTGAAAAATATATAGTTTAGAGTTGTAGAAGTAAATTATATAAAATATCAGATACATATTATATAGTAAACTAGGTTCCCTTTAGGAAGTTTTTTACTGGTGAGTCATATAGTCAAAACTAGATTAATATGCTATGACAACTATGGTGTCACAATAACTATAAGCTAATAGGTTTATTAGTAAAATAAACTATTTAAATTAAGAAAACATAATATAAAGATAAGAGTGGTAGTTGATAATTATATTTAATCAATAGATCTACATAAATTTTAAGATGGGCAATCAAATATTAATCTTTTTAACTAAGAGTGAAAATTTGACTTTTTATCAATTTCTTAAGCTGATAGGCTCAAAATTCAGTTTTATCGCTATAAATCTAATAGCTAAAACATGTCATTTAATCAAAAAAAGATATAATATTATTTACATATATTGTCCTTTGGTCCACATCATAGAGACACCTAGTCTACAATTGTTTTACATATTAAATATAGTAGTCATACTATAGAAGACAGTTTAACTTTTAGGGCTATGCTATATTGAAAATTATATAGAAATTAATTTAACTTTATATCTATAAAATTTATGGTAGCTTTTTAAACAGTAGACTTAATGTTTTTATTCACCTAATATATAAAGAATGGTTATAACTATACTAAAAATCATAAAATGCTAATCTTTTGTTAATAAAAATCTTTACTTAGTGTCTTTGAATAAAAGAAAAGGTCATAACAGCATAAGAATCAGATTTTAGTTAAAAGATTAAATAGAGTCACATGATATAAAAGAGTAGATTTTTCATAAAGTTTGGCACTGACAACATAAAGTAAGAAAGTGTTTTTAATTATATGATTTTCCAAATTGTAGCCATAAAACTCCTTTCTTTCAATTGTAATATAATTTATTCAAGCTAATCAGAAAAGTTTGACTTATCAATTCATATACTTGTAAAAATTAATGAGTAACTATATTTCTAGTAACACTGTTTAAGAAAATTTTACACAATGATTATTATGATTTTAACTTTATGTCTAGTAAAAAACATAATTAAAAGAAGACTATAATCTATCCATGCTGTCATCTATGACATGTAAGATCAATTTAAGTAGTCTCAAATGAAAATAAAATTAGGACTTCATTATCCTCTCTGAAGGTCAGGACCTTTGAAGGCAGTTTGATTACCTGTCAAGTGCAGGTCCAGTGTAATCTCTTAAGAAATAAGTTCTCTAAGGCAATCTCTCAACTGAGATATGTTGTTAGGGCTACTCTGTTCACTTTGAACAGGAAAGGTCTGTACAAAAACAGGCAGATAAATCATTGGTGAAAATAACTAGATGATTGAAGGATACTTTATTAAACAAAGAAGAGATATTTATAGGCTGCTGAGATGTTCTGGTTTTCTCAAAAGGAACTTTGTGTGATAATCATGAACTAGTAGGGTAAGGTGATTTCTTTGACAATTTGGTAGGTGACATAGGTTTCCTATAAATTTGACTCTCTTTAGCTAGGGCGGTAGACTCTAGGAACCTCAAAATGGCAAGATCTTCATTAGATGACTAGGTGCCTCTGTTAAAAAGATCAGTGGGTCCTTTTGGAAGTAGAGTTTCCTTTTGCTAATTTTAGTATTTTATTAATATCCTTTGTGGTACAGTGGTTAGGATTCTCTGCTTCCTCTGAAGCAGTTAGAGTTTGAATCCTGCTCAGGTCCATCTTAATCCCATGATTCCCAACAATGCCCCCCTTAAGATCTTGCCAAAGAGGGACATAATTTTGGAGGAATCTAGCATATACCCAATTTACAACGGCACCCAATTTCACAAAAACAATTGAATATTCAGGACCTCAACAGTAGATCACCCAGTAAGGACCTGACCACTGAGAATCAAGTTTATATGTTCATCCACCTGGTGTAAGTCTAGAGATCATACCTCTTGGATTAGATTGGGAAAAGGTCCCTTTTAGGAAGAAGAAGGGACCTAATGCCCCTGTGGAGCCCTTGGCTCAACTGGGGGATTTCAGTCATGTGGTTAATGAATGTTGGGTCACTGCATTGGCACAAAAAGACCCCACCACAGTATGCCATTTGGCTGCTTCTTCACTGGTTGGAAGGATAAAATAGGTCTGTAAAGAGGTAATACAGGCAAGAAGTCATCAACAGCACCTTCTCCTTCCACTGGGCACCACTCCGCCATCTTTTACATCCTTGGAAAAAAAGAAAATGGGCCTCAAAACTCAGGAAATGGTTACTGAGTCAGGAAACCCAGTCCAGAACACAGAACCAAATTTCTGGATTTGGGAAAGCCAATCCAAGTTGGAAATTTGCTTTCAGAAACTTTTAATTTTTTCTTAAAAAATTGTCAGAATTGATCCTGGCAGAACCCAAAATAGCCGCCCCTTTATTACAAGTAAATCCGCTTATGTTTGGATCAGTGAAGGTCCCTCCCTGGCAGATCAAACTATTACATTGCAAATCTTTTGTGACCTTTGTGTAAGCCAGATGACGAATCCCCAAACCCAGGCTGAGTACCCATGAGTACATCAGCTGCCACTGCCCAAGAAAAACGTACCCATGGCCCCCTTTTTCCCCATTTCGCATATATAAGGCAACTGCCTCTGAAAGGAGCAGCTGTTGGTCCATTTTCACCTTTAAGTTTTTAATAAAGCTATTCACACCCAAACCTACTCTGCGAGCTCCATCACTTTTTAAAAATACATTCACTTAACCCAGTGAAATATACAGCAATCTGCGTCCTAGGGCCAATGGTCATTGAGTGGTTTCTCCAAGCCATCAATCCGGTGGCCCACCAAAAGATGATTGCAATCTAAGATTTCTCCACAAGCCTACAACGCCAATCAGCCACTTTGGAAAGGTTTCAGATCTGCTGAACCCTTCACAACAACCTGTTTACCATTCAGCACCTGGAGGACCAGCTTTGGATCTGACTCCCACTTTGCAAAATAATCAGAAAATTCAGACTAATCTGACTGCTAATCTGCTGATGGTTCACACAATTTGGGCAGAGTGAGGCCATCTCCACTAATTGAGATTCTCCATTTGGAGGTGAGGACTTGCCATCCACGCAACTGCAAGGTGGCGACCAGGCACCAGACCATTTGGGCCATTCCGCCAAAAGCCGTTCCAGATAAAATCAATTTATAAATTAATCCGCCATTCTGGTGATGACATCAACCTTTTTACTCAACCAAAACCTCTCAATGGATGCAAGATGAGGCCCAAGGCCTCCTGGTTATAGGATAAATTTTATTTAATTCAAATTTGTTAACTTAATCAGCATTGTTGAGGAATTGACTGGACCTAATTGTCAAATATTTGATATCAATGATTATGGTTCAGGTGTATCCTAAGTATCTGAACTTGGGACTTGTGGCCTAGCGATTTCACTTAATTATATTTGACTAGGATGACATGGGCTCGATGGCTTTGCTGATTAGGTCAAACTTAAATTTAAGTATTAATTTAATGACTTGGGCATGTGGGCTTTGTTGGTCTATGTCAAAATTAGTTTTTGATGTCAGTCGAGTTTTCAATTAAATTAATTACTAATTAGTGATACAAATTGCCTTGGTATGTGCTGCCAATTGCACGTGAAAGTGAATCAGTTCAGCTATTTTAAAGATATGACGAAACGCCATCTCAAGGATGATGATGGTGTTTACTCTGACTCTGAGGCTGAGCATGATGCCCTGAGTTGAAGTATTTGTAGACGTCATTACAAACTTTTTATGTGACCAAGGGTCACTGAAAGTAAGGTGTCATGGGTAAGATGTGGTTAACATTGAACCCTATAAATAACCCTTGCATGTACACTAATAAAGACATCCTTTAACTTCTGGATTAAGTTTATAATTTATCTTATAAACTTTTTGCATTACTACTTTATTTTATATTAAAGTCGAATTTCACTTGGGATCAGTAGGATCAGGGCAGCATGCCATTGTCCAAGTGAAATGACCGGGTATACAATTGAAGTATTACCATAAAGCTATATCATAAATTTAAATTCACCATCCTGTATATTGTCCTCACACAATAGACGCTCAAAACCACATCCCACCCTCAAAGAAGAACCAGCCCTCTGAAGCAGACACCCAAATTCAACAAGTGGCGCTCATGGCTGGGACTACAAATGGTGATCGCGCTGAACAGGGGAGCAATCCCAAATCAATTATTCAGAACCATCGCCGGCCCCAATGGGAACACTGAAATGACTGTGTCCCAGATTAATTGGGAAGAAGTACCCATTATTACCTATCCCAACAATCCCATTTCACCTGAAGAGCTGGAACGTCTTGAGCAGCAGTTGAAGTGAGGGTATCAATTAGGACAAGGGCCCGCGGACAATAGTAGTAACCCTTTTTACTGCCAATGACAGCAAGATGTGTTGTGGATGAGATATCTTGCTCATCATCAATTAAGTGTATCTCAGATCCAAAACAATTTAAATGGGATAGAGAATATCACCCAATACTTAATTGAATTTGTACATCCCACCTCTAGAAATTCTCAGATGGCAATCACCCGCCATCATGCAGCCATTACTGAGTTAGTGAACTTCTCTCGCAACTCCAGCCAGGTGGGCCAAATTCTAAATGAGTGATTGGAAGCCAACTTCGCTGAGGTCCATTCGAGTTTGGAGGCAAATCACAACTTAGCCACTTGGGCTAATGACTGGGTAGCAGTATTAGCACAAGAGCTAAATGACAGATTGCATCCTATCTTTGAAAATTTCTTAGAAGAAAGAGGAGTCACCAAATCTTGGGTCAGCAATATCGCTCAGACTTCTATTAATGCTTCAGAATCCATGAGGCTTAATCATGAAGCCCAAGAGGCACAGTTAAACCATAACGATGAATTCCATGACCAGTATCAACGCCTGAGCGCCCAAATTTCTCAGATGAAGGATGAATACACCAGAAATTAATTACTGGCAAACACAATTTGAGGACCAATGGGCAAAAAATGAAAAAAATCGAGACTCTATTGATCATCTTAATCTACAGATCAATAATCTCAATGACAATGTTAATATTATTAATGAGTCAAATAATAATCTCCATGGAGAATTGAACCAGTGCAAGAAGGCCATAAAAGAAAAGAACAAAGTGATTTCCACCTTGCAGCTACAAGCCACTAACCTGAATAAGAAATTGCAAAATTAAAATTAAAAAACTGAAAGCATGTCAATTGGGAAAATGAAATCAACAAGAAAATTTGAGCTCTGGATGACGAGCGTTGTCAGTGTGCTATAACCCACTCAACTGGAAATTCTTCTGAACATCATGAGGATGAAGATTCAGAAAATAGCTACCAAAACAAATGCTGGGCCATGTTGATGACTGCCTAGCAATATGGTTGCCATGGCCAACCCTAGCGCCTCAAACTGGGATATGATGCCCCAACGCCCTAGTATGCCTGGCTCTAGTCAACCTAGAAGTAATTGTGATAACCAGGAACAGGGAAGCGATAATTATAAACCAGCAAACCTGCCAGCCTTTGACAAGAACAGAAGTATTACCACATTTGTCAAACGTTTTGAAATGGCCATGCATGGGGCCAGCGACCGCAACAAAGCAGCCACCATGATCAACTGCTTGGATGAGTGGAGCATTGAATTGATTATGCCTCACATCAATGAAAATCCAACATATGCTGAAGTCAAGGAGGACGTGCTTAATGAATTTGGAGGTCCAGAACGGATGTCGACCAGAAAATCCAAGTTTATGAACATCAGCTTTAAGAAAGATGAAGCAATTGACAAATTTGCAGATCGATTCTATTGTGAAGCTCAGGTTCTCTTAGGTGCGCAGGCTATGGTCAATTTTGACGCCAAGATTTCACTAGAGCATGCAGTAGAACCTTACCCTAATCTATCAAACACCTTATTGCCTGCTTTCATGAAAAACCTTGTGACATCTGAATTGGTTGACTACTTGCACAGATGCTCAAAAAATTATGGCCCTCCTAAACTGGTTACAAATTGGGAACCGCTGCCTTTGCTGGAAAGCCCTTTGAAACCAATAAGAAGATTGACAGTAATCCGCCTATAAGAAATGAGCAAAACTCAAATGCAAGAGCCCCACGGCAAGTGAGTGAAATTACTTGCTTTAATTGCCATTGTAAAGGTCACTATGCTTCCCAATGCTGTCAGTGAAATGTCACAGTAGTCCTTCCCAACACCGTGCAAGAGGAGGGAAAAGAACAAGCACAATAGATGCGGGACGCTCTATTGTGCCTAAGACACTAGTCCCACCCAATCAACAAGAAAACAATAGTCACGGGGCCTTTTTAGACAATAAAATCGATTCTATTTTAGTATTGAATGAAGATTTCTCAAACATACATGCGGTAACTCGCTCCCAGAGTAAGGTTGTCATACTTGAAGCCTCTGAGGTAGTCACTAAACCCTATGTGCAACAAATATTTGAGAATATTCCAGCAGACGGGCTGAGCAATGCAGCAGATACCTCAAGCCTGAAAGGGGTCAATATAGCAATGCCAATTGACACATTCATCAATGAATGTCCCAGTATTGGGAATACTCTGAAGCACACTCTTAACTCTTTGGACTCTTCTCATATTCATTTAGTAAACTCTATTGATTCTTACTATTCTGAGTGCACTTACGTGGATATCCTAGTCAACAAGGTTAAAGTTGTAGCTATTGGTGATAGTGGAGCACCTGTAAACATTGTTTCCACAAAGCTGGTTAAGAAACTGAGAATAGCTCCAGATATTGACCATCATCAAGAATATGGGACCGCAGGCCTTAACAGCACTAAGAGTGAAGGAGCTTACAGCACTTTGCCACTACGATTTAAGCTTTGGTAGTAGCTGCACCTGCTATAGTGCTTCCAAACACCAATTATGACATATTAATTGGAACTAGTTTTTTAAGGACCTATGGGATCTCATGCAATTTTAAAAAAACATCTTGGTGATATTGGGCCAATTGCTTCCAATTTATTACTCTCGCAACAATATGAAGCCCACAAGATGTCATAGGAATTTTATCAATATATATTATGCTGATGGGATAATATCATTAGGGTATTATGAGTGGGGGAATCGAAGCTGCCCCATGCCAACTGACATAAATGAAAATTGAGGTTTACCTCTACATGTGAATAATGATGCGACAATAGCTCCAGGCCATCAACTGGTTATGAGAACTGGGACTACATTGGATATTCCAGAAGGACTGTATGGGGAGGTCATACCCCCGTGGCATCATTCTCCAATGGAACCTAGTGTGGCGCCTGGAATACTTATATCAGGGCATGGAGATATTGATGTCTTACTAGTAAATTTGACCAGCCAAAATATTAAGGTCAAGAAATTTCAAGTAGTTGCTTTTGAGCACCTAGTTCCGAGGGATGAGTTAATATCAGCTGTCAAATTTGGTGATTTATCTGAGTTTAGCTTACCAACCCAAGCCCTTGGGGCACATGCAGTAATACCCCGAGAATCGTTCACCAGATTATCAGAACAACAGAAGGATGAAGCACTAGAGTTGTCTGAATGATAATCCAAAATTTTTGCCAAAGATGACCAAGATTTAGGTTGTGCAAAAGGAGTTCAGCATTTTGTGGATACTGGGGATCATATGCCTATTAGAATGAGGCCAATTCAGCGCCCCAGGGCCAGTGACGAAATAGTCAGTGAAGAGCTAGACAAATTGCTGAAAAACGGAATGATAGTGCCATCCAAAAGCCCATGGTCTAGCCCCATTTTAATCGTAAAGAAGGAAGATGGCAGCAATCAAGTTGTGATTGATTATTGACGCCTCAATGCCATTAAAAAAGGATTTGTATCTGTTGCCCAGAATTGACGATGCTCTGGACCACCTAGGAGGGGCGAAGTACTTTACTGCAATGGACCTCATCTCTGGATATTGGCAAATTGAGTTGCCACCAGAGGAGCAGGAAAAGTGCACGATGATTGCTGCTCAAGGGCTTTTTCAAATGACACGCATGCCACAGGGGCTGTGTAATGCACCAGCAACCTTTCAGCGTGCAATGGACACAATTTTGGGGGACCTTAGATTGTCCTGCGTTCTAGTGTACCTGGATGACATCAATGTCTTTTCATGAATGTTTTCCAAACATCTGGAGCACCTTGAGCAAGTGTTTGAATGTCTGTTGAAGGCCAATCTGAAGATAAAACCTAGAAGATGCCAAATCTTTAAAGAACAATTGGAATACCTCAGGTTTGTCATTGATTACAAGGGCTTGCGGCCTCAGATTCAAAAGGTGGAGGCGATTAACAATATGCAACCTCTGATGAGTATGAGAGATGTTCAAGTGTTCTTAGGCATGGTAGAATACTATCAAAGATTTGTGGAAGGGTTCGCGAAGATTGCCAAGCCCCTATTCCACTTGCTACAAGGAGGAGTTCATTTTTGCTGGGTAGAGGAATGCCAACAAGCCTTTGAGGCTTTGGAAAACAAAATGAGCTCAGCGCCTATCCTCTGATATACCAATTTAAGCTAGACTTTTATCATACAAACTGACGCCTTGTTGACTGCAATTGGTGGTGTGCTATTGCAGATTGGGGGTGATGGTGAGGAGCATCTGGTCGCTTATTGCAGAAGGACGCTGAATAAGCATGAGTGTAATTACACGGTGACTGAAAGAGAATGCCTGGCTGTCATCTATGCTTGTAAACAATTTTTGTTTTACATTCACAGCACCAAATTTAAGTAGTAACGGATCACAGCTCATTATGATGGCTCCACAATCTCAAGGAACCTGAAGGACTGTTAGCCCGCTGGGCTCTGAAATTACAAGCATATGATTATATAAATTATTTATAGAGCTGGAGCAGCCCATCAAAGTGCAGAAAGACTATTGCGACTTCCCACTGTAGCTGTCCTGAGAAGTCTGGCTGATGAGCTTCATGAAAAAATTATTAACCGAACATATGGAGATGAACCATCTGAAGTTCAAAAGCGATCGAGAAAGCATTAATCAACACCAAATATCAAAATGGAATTCTATACAAACTTAAGACTGATGGACAACGTCAAATCTTCCCAAAACCTTCTGACTGAATGGAGATTATTACACAAGCACAAAAGGACATCAGACATGGGGGAATGACTAAGTCGCTAGAATTAATTTGAGCCAGTTACTATTGGGATTCCATACGATTCAATATCCAAGATGTGCTCAAGAAATGTCATTCATGCTAAATCACAAAACCTATGAAGTCAGATGTGAATCATCAGTTGATCAGACCTGACTGGGCCTGGCATACCATATAGACTGATGTAATCAGCCCCTTGCCTGTGAGTAGCCTAGGCAACAAATACATAATTGTTGCTAATGACCATCTAATGAAATGGGTGGAAGCAAAAGTAATTTGAGACGTCGGGGCCCTAACTACTGCCAAGCTCATTATGGATAATATTATCTATAAGCCTGGATGCCCCAGAAGATACTGAAGGACAATGGCACAAATTTTACTGCCCAAATGGTACAATGGCTAAATGAGTTGATGTCTATCAAAGGAGTGTTGTCAACCATCTAGTACTAAAAAAAGGAGTGTTGTCAACACCATATCATCCTGAGACTAATGGTATGGTAGAGCGAGTGAATGGCACTTTGGTCGGCATTTTACACAAAAATGCAGCCTTGGCACCTTTACAATGGGCAACTTCAATTAGTGTGACCATGTTTGTTTACAATATTGGACACCACAGCAGCACATCTACTCTCTGTTTTGACTTTTATATGGTAGACAGCCCGCTCTACCTCCATTATTATAACCAGTACTCAGTTCACCTAACGCAATTAACCCAAATAACTATGTCAAGCAACTAGTGAAGACCCTAATCAAGTTGCAATCAGAAGCTTATCAAAATGTGATTAGTCAAAAAACTATTCAGAAAAGCTATAACAATGCTAAATGGGCTACAATGAATAAGTTTAATGAAGGAGATTTAGTAGTATACTGTGACACTCATAGCGCAGGCCGCGCACACAAACTAGCCTCGCTCTGGAAGGGTCCATTTATCATTTTGGAGAAATTGTCTAAAGATGTATATACCATTAAGGATCAAGGCAGCTGGGTTGTGAATCTAGTACATGCTAAGTTCCTTTGTCCGTATCATAAAGAATAATAATAATAATAATAATAATAATAAAATAATAATAATAAAAAATAAAAAATAAAAAGTAATAAGTAAAAAAGAAATAATAATAATTGCAAATCATATAGTTTATTTCATAGATTGATGCCTCTCAGGCATTAGATGTAGTTATCCCCTCTTCAGTGGGGGGAGGAGAGTGCGATTGAACTGAAGAAGCCTGCAACAGAATCAGAGAGATGTGACTTCATACAAGTTCCAACTGTCTAGACCCTGATGGAGATGCGCCAAAACCCAAGAAAGCTCAGCATCGGGCATGCTGGCCTTGTCAGCTTAGGGAAGGCTATTGAGATGATGTTGGAACTTTGAGGAAGGCGAAGAGTTAGATAGTGTGACCCAGGAAGAATGGTATCCGCTGCTTATATCCAGTCAAGGCAGGGGAAGTGTTGAGAAATTGACTGGACCTAATTGTCAGATGTTCAATATCAACAATTATGGTTCAGGTGTATCCTAAGTATCTGAACTTGGGACTTGCGGCCTAGCAATTTCACTTAATTATATTTGACTAGGATGACACAGGCTTGAGGGCTTTGTTGGTTAGGTTAAACTTAAATTTAAGTTTTGATTTAATGACTTGGGCACGTGGGCTTTGTTGACCTATGTCAAAATTAGTTTTTAATGTTGGTCAAGTTTTCGATTAATTTAATTACTAATTAGTGATATGAATTGTCTTGGTATGTGCTGATGATTGCACGTGAAAGTGAATCAGTTCAGCTATTTTAAAGATATGACAAAACGCCATCTCAAGGATGACGATGGTGTTTACTATGACTCTGAGGCTGAGCATGATGCCCTGAGTTGAAGTACTTGTAGACGTCATTACAAGCTTTTTATGTGGCCAAGGGTCACTGAAAGTAAGGCGTCATGGGTAAGATGTGATTAACATCAAACCCTATAAGTAACCCTTGCATGTACACTATTAAAGACATCCTTTAACTTCTGAATTTAAGTTTAATATTTATCTTATAAACTTTTTGAGTTATTACTTTATTTTATATTAAAGTTGAATTTCACTTGGGATCAGTAGGATCAGGGCAGCGTGCCATTGTCCAAGTGAAATGACCAGGTATACAATTTAAGTATTACCAAAAAAAGCTATATCATAAATTTAAATTCACCATCCTGTCTATTGTCCTCACACAATAGATGCTCGAAACCACATCCCACCCTTGAAGAAGAACCAGCCCTCTGAAGCAGACACCCAAATTCAACAAGCATTTTAAAAATCTTGAAATTTTTTATGATTTTCAAATTTTTTGTTATGATGAAACAGTCCAAAATGGTTGGGAAAAAGAGCCCAAAGGTCATCAACTGCACCCCCGGAGGATTGGTCATCCTCCTTGCCTCTCCCACCCTTGGGGATGCCCCAGCAAGACCCACGGTTGCCCCCATTGCAGCCATTTAGTTTGCTATGGTGGCCTTTGGTATGTTCATTAACTTTTATTTCCCTCACCAGAATAATAGAGGATTCCTCCTACAATTGTTCAGAACTACTATGCCCTTGGCATTCTGGGCTTTTCACTGGGTTGTTGTACAACCAAATTAGAAAGCCCAGTCTTACTTTAATCAGCAGATTACATGACACATGATCTGGTAACGGTAAAATAAAATGAGGTCCCCCAACTTTAATTCAAGTAGGACTGGCCACTGTACACTTCGTTGATCAGCTTCTCTTTGCCAAATAGTATACATTGATCTAACAGCTAACACTTTTAACCTAAATAATTCGTCAGCCAATCTTTACATAGCTAAGTCAGTGGTTTCTGGTATGGAAGTTTTGAGTATAGGATGCACACTAGAGGGCAAAATTGGTACTTGGTCATAAAGGGCTAATAAAATGATAGCTGTATGATTTGATGATAGCTAACACGATATGCTAATAAGGCTTCTGGCAAGTGTTCATTCTACCTTGAAGGATTGAGTGAAGTCATCTTGCAAAGAATGGCAATTGAGGAACTATTTGCTCGCTCTACCACTCCATTAGTAGCCGGATTATAAGGAGTTGTGAAAGAATGGTAGGTTCCCATTAGAGAGTTAAGATTGGCAACACACTGGAAATAAATTGGTACCATTGTTAGACAGCAGAACCTTGGGGGCTGCCATGGCAACTGAAGACCTGCTTCAGCAAGAAGAATGCAGTTGCTTTTGAAGTTGGAGAGGCAACTGAGATAGCCTCGATCCATTTTGTAAAGTGATCAACCATGAGAATGATAAAATGGTGACCATACATTGCTTTAGGAAGAGGTCCAATAACGTCAATTCTAACTGTGGCAAATGGGGCCACAGGACCCATGACATGATGTTGGTATAGAGGATTGTATGGCTTCTGATTTGTGCAAGTGAAATAAGTGTCAATGACATTCTGGTTATCTCAATAATTCCTTCCCAGTAGCAACGATCCCTCAGCCATTGATGGGTTTTCTTCAATGAGCCATGCCTACGGCAACATGAGCCTCAGATGGACTTTGTACAAGCAGAGGGTCGAACATATGGTAGCCATGAGGTCTTAACTTGCTTATATAGCAATTCATCTTCAAATCGAGTCTGAGAAGCCATCTGCTTTAGGAGCTGTTATGTTGCCAAAGGCTCATGACTCCTCTCTTCTGGTTTTGCAATAAGCTCATAGATACGGTCCTCTTTGGAAGCATAAAGAGCCAGGATAGGCAATCGGGACAACCAATCAGCATTTTAGTGTATCATCCCTGTGCGGTGTACTATCAAGAAGTCATTATTCTAGAACTTAAGGGCCCATTAGGCTAAATTGTCCATCTGGGACTTTCATCAGTTGTAACCACCGCAGTAAACCATGGTCTGTCACTATGGTGAAATGATTCCCATAAAGAAAAGGGAGGAAATGTTTGATGGCCAATAACATGACCAGACACTCACATTTGGTTACACTTTAATTGCATTATGCTTGGGTTAATGTCTTACTAAAGTAAGCTATGTGATGATCAACTTGTCTTGCATCCAATTGAACCAGAATGGCCCCCACAAGCACATTGCTAGCGTCGGTGAATAGATTGAAGAGTTTATCAAACTCAGGATATACCAGAATAGGGGCTGAAGCCAGATCTTAACTTAAGACATTAAAGTAATGCTACTGGGCATCTTCCCATTGGAAAGGAAGTTCTATATGCAGTAGGTAGGTCAGTGGCTCAGCGAGCTCATAAAAGTGCGGTATAAATTGTCAGTAGTACCTGAATATTCCAAGAAAGACCTGAATGTCACACAAACTGCTGGGTCAAGCCATCTTCTCTGTATCAGTCACCTTGTCAGGCAAGGGCAAAATTCCTTCTCAGGTGACCATATGACCAAGGAATTCCATTTCAGTCTTTAAGAAAGGGCATTTGGTGGGTTTCAAATTCAATGCAGCAGAGCGTAGCCATACAAATACTTCCTTCAAGTGGGCCAAATGCTGTTCAAATGTGCGCGAAAATACAGTTTCATCATCCAGGTTGATCAGCACACATGACATTTTTAGGTAACCCATCAGACATTCCGTAGCCCTCTGGAAAGTGGATGGGGCGTTGCACAGCCCTGAGGCATGCGAGTAGGTTCAAATAAGCCCTAACTCGCTATGCGCGCACATTTCTCTAGATCATCTGATGCAAGCTCTATCTAACAGTACCCTAAGGAAAAGTCCATTGCAGAGAAAATTGTGACCCAGCTAAGAGGCATAAGGAGTCATCAATCATAGGTAGTGGGTAGCTATCCTTCCAGGTGATGGCATTCAAGTGTCATTAGTCCATTACTACACGATTCCCTCCATTCTTCTTCCACACAAGAAACAATGGCGAGGGCCAGAGACTCTGGGATGGTTTTAATAAACCTGCTTCAAATAGTTGTTTCAACTCTTTTGCAACCTGGGCTTACTCAACTTTAGACTTCCAATATAGATGGGCACAAATTGGAGGGTCATTGCCAGTAAGCACTTGATGTTGCACCAACTTCATCATCCCAAAAACCTTTGGCTTAGTGAAGAATGTATCAGCATATTCCTCAAGTAAGGCGTCAGCCTGTAATTGATGTTTACAAGTAAGCGTTTCATCAATTTCCACCTCAACTTAGGCTATTGTTACAGTTCCATCCATTCCTAAGTCTTGAAGGTCTCCACATCCACGGACAGACTCAATCTGGTTGACAGGAAATATATGTATATATGAAAAGGGTCAATTTTGAGTTATCTGCATTAGTTGATTAGTAAAGTTGGCCAATAGGATAGTCAAGGGGCCTCGGTAAGCGGGATCCAGCACTACCAGACAGGTAAGTGGTTCATAAATGGCTGGATTACCCTCTCCTTGAATTTCCAACAAGTGGTGTTGCGGTATAGTAAATTGGAGACTAGTATCTACTTATATTGCAATTTAGGTGGTATGACTACACGGCTAGGTGCATATACAGGCATTCCTTACATAGCCTCTGCTCAAGAGGATGACAACTTGGTCTTTGGTCCAATAGCCCAATACTCTAGCCATTTAATGTGGTCCAGGTATTCAAGTAAGCAACATTGGAGTTACCTCTTAACTTTCTCCTTAGGAACGTTTTTCACAACCAGAGGAACGCGCCACCAAAAAATTGAAAATAGCAAGTCCTTGTGACTTATTAGTGCATCAAATTCAACTAGGAACTGGGTGCTAATAAGCAAGTCATAACAATAATTTTCCAACATGATTACAGGAGTGGTAACAACCAGAGAGCCAAATCAAAGGGGCAAGGAGAAGTAGGCTCCCAGGAACGGGGATGAGGTCCCACTGTTCCATAGTCAAGGGAGTGATTCTGATCTGGTGCAACCTTTATCCGTTTAATTAGTCAATAGGAAATGACGTTCACAGGTGAGCTAGTATCAATGTTGGCCAAGAACTTCAACTTGTGGACAATGATCTCTACTTGGGTGACTTTGGTGTCAAAGTGGGGGATTGATTAAATGGAGCTTCTGGGAGGGAGCGGATCAGAAACAGCAGACTAAGAGGAAGATAGGTCTTTATTTGGAATCATGGAATCTTGGATGTCCAATTCGTCAGGTTTCTCCAGAACATAACACTCAGCTTGTGGATCGAGAGAAGGGTGATGTTGAGGCGTTGTATCTTCAGCAGAGGGTGCCTCGTGCCCTAAGCTGACTCCAATTTTCCCAACTCATCAGCTTGCTTCTTCTAACAGGAACTTCCTTGATGGCCAAAGATTCCTCAGTATGAGTATGGGCGCGAAGTGGTTTTGATCTCAGAAATCAGCCAATGGCATGGACATTAGGTCAATTCCCATTACCTGCGCTTGGCATACTTTGGGCTTGGGTAATTCCATAATTTGACTCCTTAATATCAAGGATGGATTTAAACAGCTTCTTGGCATTCTGAAAATAGAGTACTAGGTTGGTAATGTGTTGAGAGCGGAGAGAACAGTGGAGATGGCATCATTTAAGGTAACCCGGTCACAGGAAGCTAACGCCTTAGCTTCATGATAGAAGCATTCCGCAAATTCAATATGAGTTTCTCCATGTCTTGGGCGGATACGCACGAAAAACTTTTTGTGGTTAGAGAGGGTCACGTTACTACCAAGTTCTTTAATAAGGGCATCCTTAGTAGCTGTCCAAGTGGTGCACATCTTGAAATAAGGCATCATAATTTCTTGTGCCTTGCCATCAAGACAGGTTTGTATATGCTGCCTTTTGTCAGTTGGTTGCTGGTTCCATCATGCCTTCATATACAAAGAGGTACGAATGGATTGTCTCGTCCTCAGGGACATACTTCTCCTTAAAAGTAGGATTAAAATCCAACAGGTTCAGAGAGGACATGGACGACAGGAGAGAGTGGGCGCTTTGATTCAATGGGCTCTGCGGTGCCTATATCAGTGCGTGGGATAGTCCTATAAAACTGATGGCGGATTTCATCCATGTCATCCTGGATAGTGGTGTAGAATTCATTGATGTGCTTAAGAGGAGCTTTAGAATCTAAAGGTTGGTGCAGACTCTTGATCTCCTCAGACTGTTGGGTCAACTGCTCAGGGAGTGCATCCTGCTTAGCTTTGATTGTTTGTAGTCTGGTAATCATCTGTGTGATGTGACGATTTTCTTGGTTTTAGAAAGCGACCAGATTGTCACAATTACCCATAAAATTCGAATAATGGTTGTACAAGGTGGGGAAGGTCAAATTATAATACAGATGTTCCCCCTCAATAGTCATCTCAGCACCTCAGGCCACCAATAACAGCTGTTGCTTTAGGGCCTTAAGTCAGTGTCAGGAAGTTGATATGACTGGACAATAATCTACCCATATCAGCGGATTGGAGGGGGATTGAGATGAGTCTCAAGATTTACAAAAAAGGGATACATGAATTATAACTAAGAAAAATGATGACCATTTGGTGAATCAAGAGAAGTTATGATGAGATTTGATACAAATGAGAGTAATTCAAAATGGAAAGAAGAATAGAAGATTACCAATATGAGGATGCATCCAGCTTGGGGAACCGATATTTAAAGAGTCAAATTGAAGATTGAAGAGGAGGTCTTTTCCAGGTTATAAGAGAGCGCAGAAAAGTCTGCGATATATATTAAATTAAAGGTCAAAATAAGGGGTGATAGCTCCATACATAGTTTATCGAGTTTTATTAAAAAAGTTGGCGATACTCATATCATCTAATATGGTTGCTCAGTGGCTAATACCCTATGCAAACTGACTCAGCGGAATCGAGCCTAGACGCCAAGAATTAACAGTGGTGCTCACTACAGGGGGCCACTAGGCGACTGTAGCTGTTCAGCAATAAAAATAAAATGACAAGTCCTCATTTGTTCCAACATAATTTAATCGGATTCCAGGTGCTGTATGCTGAAGAAACCCAGGAGGCACCTAACCACAAACCAACATTATTTACTGTGACCAAACCAGGGGATAATGAAGCTATGATCAATCTGCAATTAGAAAATTGCCCCGAGCTGATGCCAACCAACAAGGATGCTATACAAATGTGACCCCCCAACAACTGAGGAATAAAATGGATTGGCTGTTGCGCGGATATCGCCTATAAGAAGATGAGACTGGGGAAAACGTCCTGAGTTTATTCTATAACCAACGTGACCAAGAACATTGCTACGCCCTATACATGTCTTATTTGAATGTGACTACCTCAGTGTTGGCTTGCCGCCTTGGTACCCACGGAATTGAGGAATATATAGTCGCTTATGTGCAACCTTCAATTTGCCAGCTACTACGTGTGCTTGCTCACCATAATAGTGAAATTGGAGATGTTTTACAGTTCACACAAGTACAGTAGCATAATAATCATCTCCTGTTCGACTGCCTCAATCATTCATTTTCAGAAGTACAAGGGGTGTTGGCACAGAAGGATCATCATTTTGGGGACATCCACTGTCTATTGGACATTCTGATACCACAGTTAAATTAAGAATTACCTCAAGTAATAAGAGAACTGCTGGAGCAGCATGGCCTATTGGTGGAGTGGATTCAATGTGCAATGACATTGGGGAATAATACTGAGCGCTTTATGATGGAGATAACCGAATGGGCGGAAGCTTTCAAAGCTGTGATTTTTCCAGCTCAAGGAAAAAATGACCCTGATGGAATGACAAGTGGTGGACGAAGTTGGCTCTCTATCAGCTGAATTAACCCAACTTTGCATCAAATGGAGTACCCAGCGAATGACAGATAACGCACTTGTCCTTTGGTCAACGTCTCCCAAATATCTCCAGCTTCTTCATCAGGTTACACAACTGGAACTTTTTTAGTCAGGCTGAGCGCCTATGAGCCTTCCCCCTTCCAATTGGTGAGACAAGAGAGTATGCGGCCATGCTAGGGAGCCTTGATACCCTTCAACGGGCCAACGAGGAATTGGTATGGGAACAAGCCTCCTTGTTAACCAAATTATTGACGCCAATCAACAAGCGAATAATGCTAGCCAGCAGCAAACCCACATGCAGAATATAATTGAAGAAGTTCTTTCATGATTACAAGCCGTGGAACAAAAACTGAACGGTGAGAGGGAATAGCGCCAGGAGTTGCAACATCAGTATGAAATGCTGCAACAGGAATTTCAGGATAGACGGTGTAAATGCTATTCAGTGAAAGCGGAGCAGTTGATCAATAAACAGTTCGCAAGGCGTGCTGGAGCCGGGGGAATGGGGCAGTTTGTGGTGATTTTCGGGAAGAATGCTATGGATCAGCAAACAAATACCCCTTGGGTGGTACAATGGACCCCCCGCGTGACACCACTTCTTCCAAGTCCTTTTTGACGAATTCAAATCCATCCAGACGGCTGTATGATAACGCACAAAGGGATGGTTCCCATAGTCGCTCTGAAACCAAATTGCCTGCTCCTTGCAGCAGGAACCTAGAGCAAAGTGAGTCCGTTCATATCAAAAAATTACCTCCTTTCAGTCATGACAGGAACCTATATGGTTACTTTAAGAATTTTAAATTCTCTGTGGAAGGGGCTACCAATCGACAAAAAGTGAAATTGTTGCTGTCCACTTTAGATGTGGAAAGCGCTGATCAAGTTACCTGCTATCTTCCAAATAGCTCGGTATCCTACAAACAAGTTAAAGCAATTGTTATCCAGCTGTTTGGGGGCGCTACCAAGATGGACCTAACGGAAAGCTGATTTTATGACTATACAGTTATACTGAAATGAGACCCTATTAAATTTGCAGAGTGGTTTTTGGCAGAAGCACACGCCCTACTTGGAGCTAACATTTTGACTACTGAGGATGTAGGTATAGCTATGACAGCGGCTGTCAAATCACATTGAAAACTATCTAATACTATGTCTCACATGTTGGACAGAGATACTGGACTTATTCAAATCATGAACACCTTACATTGACTCTCAGCCACGATCAGCACCCCCAATGTAGCCCAAAAAACTCTGCATCCCTCACTCCAAACCCTTCAGGATATAAGCTGCAGCGACTGGGTTATCAGCCGCTGGAATGTATTTGTCCCTCATATGAGTTGGTGGACCCTTTTTGGCCCATGTACGCTTCACCAGTTCATCCGCAACCTTGGAACCATACCAGCAACTTCTGACCTGGTCCTCTCACCCCAAACTATATATGTGAACCTTTTAAGAACACTTGCTTCCAGTGCGGACAAAGAGGGCATTATGCGGGCAATTGCCCTAGCAAACCACAAGTGTATGCGATGCCAACTGAGTTAGTCAAGCAGGTAAAAGCTTGAGCGGAGTAGAGACAGGACGCTCTACCTCTGCTGAGTCCAATTCACTTGTCCCTAACAATTCCCAAACGACTTTTTGGGTAGAATTAAAACCTCAAGCGGATTATTTGTTATACCAGCAGCTTTCGTCAGATACCCCTGCTTCTGCTTCTGAGAGTAAAAGTTCACCCTATAGCCCGAGTTCTGCCAAGACGTGCAGAAGCCCTATGCATGGCAGATCCTGGAACAGACTGGCACCAGCAATGCGGATCTCTTCACGAATGTCACCTCTTTAGTATGGGCTAACATAGCCATTCTGGTGGAGAAAATCACTAATGAGTATACTCAGGTAAGCAAGGGCATTTTCTCCTTTTTGAGTATACAAAGCCCTTAAACGTACAAGTAATAAACACTGATGGTTCTTCTTACTTGGATGTACTTACTGCGACATTTTCGTTCAAAACACAAAAATCCGCGCTATCATAGACATGGGAGTACCTGTGAACATAGTCTCCACCCATCTGGTAACTAAACTTATGTTGAAACTGGATGTGAACCATCGAGTAGTATATGAGACCATAGGAACGCATATCACTGTGTCTAAAAGAGCATATAGCGCGTTGCCTTTATGATTCAGGTCAGTCCAGGTGTCCGCTTTGGTGATAGTTTTGCCAAATAACAACTATGATATGTTAATTGGTGCAGCTTTTATGAGGAAATTTGGCGTTGTGATAAATATGGCTGAGGAAACTCTTACTATGTTAGCTAACAGATCATTGTATATTTTTCCTCTTGTGAAATCCCAATGGAGCCAGTCCACTCAGGTCAGATCAATCTAGCATACAGCGACAGAGTGATTCCTGTTCATTATTGGCAACTGAGTCAGCAGACCAGATCCTCCCAAACCAGATATATGAGTACAAAGGAATCCCACTTTGGGCAACGCGCGCTTTGAGCCTACCATCTGGATACCAGAGCATAGTAGGGACTGGGCTTAAAATTGATGTCCCTAAGGGGCTTTATGGAGAAATTATGGCACCTCACCAGCACTCGCAGCTTGAACCACATGTGGCTCCGGGGTTACTGTTACCTGGGAATGGGGAGGTGAAAGTGCTGCTAGTGAACCTACAGAAGAAGGCAATAACGATCTGGCGGCAACAAGTGGTGGCTTACCTACACTTAGTCCCTATAGAGGAAGTTCGTCATATTCATGATTTTGGCTCATGGGAGGATCTTGGACTACCAGCAAGCTCATCGTTCAGTGTACTGACCATGGTTCTGTAGGAAGCGCTCACAGGATTATCAGCAGAACTGCAAGATAAGGCTATGGCCCTATTTGAAAAGTATCAGGATATCTTTGCACATGACGATCATGATTTGGGGTGCGCTCAAGGGGTGGTACATTGGATAGATATGGGGATCATCCCCCCATTCAATCGCAACCTATCAGATGATCAAAAGTGGCAGAAGAGGTTGTCTCTGACAAGGTGGATAAACTTAATGTGCAAGGAATGCTAAAGCTGTCAAACAGTCCGTAGCATCCCCTGTGCTCATTTTAAAGAAAAAGGATGGCTTGAATCGAGTGGATATTGACTATTGTAAACTCAATAATGTAATGAAGAAGGATTCCTACCCTCTTCCGTGGATGAATAATGTGTTAGACTGATTGGGTGGAGCGAGCTATTTTTTCACCATGGATCTGATCTCAGGGTACTGGCAGATTGAATTGCCATTAGTGAAATGGGAGAAATGTGTGAACATCACCTCGTAAGGTTTGTTACAGCTGAATCACATGCTGCAAGGGTTGTGTAATGCCCCAGCTACATTCCAACGTTCCATGGATATGATTTTAAGTGATTTACACCTGTCCTGCGTCCTAGTTTACCTTAGTGACATCAATGTGTTTTTGCGGACGTTTACAGAGCACCTGGCCCGCTGGAGCAAGTGTTTTAGCGCCTCGCTGCCACTAATATCAAAATTAAGCCTTGAAAGTGATTTTTCTTTAAAAACAATTGGAATACCTTGGGTTTGTCATGGATTTAAATGGGCTTAAACTACAGACAGCTAAAGTGGAAGTGATAGGCAAGATAACAAACCCAGGGAATAAGCGGGACATTCAGGTGTTTCTGGGGATGGTTGGGTATTACTGACAGTTCATTCCCAATTTCAGCTGCATTGGGGCCCCACTTTTTGAGTTGTTAAAGAAAAATGCTTCCTTTGATAGGATGGAACGATGCCAGAATGCTTTTGATGTATTGAAAACCGCGTTAGCAAGCGCACCCATTTTGCAATATCCCAACTTTGACAAACAGTTCATAGTACAAATGACGCATCCCTCACTGCTATAGGGGCAGTATCATCCCAGAAATATGATGATAGCGTGGAACATCCTGTCGCATTTTACAGTCAAAACTTGAACTGTCACGAACAAAACTACATTGTAATTGAGTGGGAGTGCTTAGCGGTGATCTACGCTTACAAACAGTTTCAGGTATATTTGCATGGGTAAGATTCCAAGTAGTGATGGATCACGCTTCCTTGCACTGGCTAAAGAATCTCCATAAACCAGAAGGATGACTCGCACGTTGGGCGCTGAAGCTTCAAGCATATGGTTTTGAGATTTTACATCAACCAGGAGAAAAACATCAAAACGCGGACTGTCTTTCTCAGTTTCCAACGGTTGCCATCATGGCGGATTTAGCTGACATAATGTATGAAAAGATGTTGGTGAACAAATACCAGGATAAGCCGCCACAGGTGATCAAGGTGTTAGATGAACTCAGGGAGGATACCTTTGTATGAGGGGAAGAACTATATAAGCAGAATGGAGACTTAACACTGAATTTTCCTAAATATTTGGCTAGACCCTCAACTATTATGGATGCTCATCAGGCTGTAGGACATGGAGGATTGTGGAAAACGCTGAAGTTTTTGTGACCCCAATACTTCTGAGATAGCATGCATTACAACATATTGGAAACAGTTTTCTGTTGCCATCAGTGTCAAGTAGAAAACATTTCCGCAAGAAAACCACATACCAGCTAGTTAAACCCCATTTTGCATGGCACACCGTTTACATTGATGTAGTGGGACCTCTGCTGACTAGTGCCAATCAATCCAGGTATAAAATTATTGCTATTGATCATTTGACCCGATGGGTGGAGGCCAGAGCCATTAGTGACTTGGGCGCGGTCACCACCGCCAAGTTTATTATGGAGTGTGTTATACAGCGGCACGGCTGCCCACAGTTCATTCTGATGGATAATGGAACCAACTTCACTTTGCATATCCTGCCAAAGTTGAACGAGTTGATGCCAATTCATGGGGGTTTGACCACCCCCTATCATCCAGAGTCAAATGGGATGGTGGAGCAAGTCGACAGAACCCTAGTGAACATACTCCACAAATTGGTAACATATAGGCCCTCATAATGGAGTGCCCTTCTACCTACTGCTGTGTTCATGTATAATATCAGCTATCATTCGGCCACTGGTAAGAGCCCGACTATAACTACTGTATGGTCAACATCTGGCTCTGCCTGCCTTGCTCTTTTTGTGTAGAGGACACTAGTGGTGTGAATCCCATGAGATTTTTGAAGACACTTACAGATACATTGATCAAGATGAAAATGGAAGCCTACTCCACCAGTTTGGCCAAGAAAATTTGTGATTGGGCAACTGATCAGAAGCAACGGAGTGGACTCCTGCTGTTCGCTGTGGGGGAACGTGTTTATTCCACAAATCAGCACGGATTTGGGCGGAAAAACAAGCTCTCTAACATTTGGGCTGGCCTGTTCAAGATTGTAAAAATTTACTCTTTAGTTGTTGTTAGCAGGCAACCCAGTAACATTTTACTGCACAGGTTTGATTCCCTTGTGCACTGCGTCACGTTGTTAGAAATGAATTATCAATAAATAACAGTATATTGACTATTATCCATAGTTGAGTATGAATTATATTAGGACCCAACGCTCGGCCAGTATTCTCCAATTAAATATTTGTAAAGTTGTACTCATAGGGATCGTTCCCTATATACTTGTCCACCCAATCTTTGCTGAGATACCCCAATGACAATCTCTTTCAGACCAACACACAGTTGGCAGCTATCCCTGATTGTAGTTCCCTCTTCTCTAGATCCCCGCTCAGATATTTACTCTTCTCTCTGAGAGTCTTCCGATTATTGCCCTCTGCAATAATATCCTTGAGACAGAACATCACAATAGAAGCTGATAGTCTAACTATACACTGAATTGATAATGTTTTTCTTAGATAATGTTTTACTAAATGATGCTTTTTATTATAGTAAATCCTAGGAAATTATATAGTGGGGAATTTGGCTGTCTAACCCTCAGTTGACACCTCTTCGATGAAATGGCAGCCGTTGCTGTTGAATCACCCATCCTTTTCTTGGTAGTGATGGTACTCCCCATACTGGCTAGGATTCTGTCATTTGACATCCTTGAGACCTAAAACAGAAAGAGTCAGAAAACGTGTCCCTAATTTTTTCCCCTTGATCCAAACAAACCAACCATATTTGGTTAGCGACCTGCTTAGGTAATGGGACTTATTACCCATTATGGCAGGTCACTCACCAACTGTTTGATTCACTAGTTGCAAGTGGCATCACTCGCCTTGCAACTTAATATTTATTCCCAATCAGTTGGTGATGAAACCTGACCGATCCCAATTAATACACCTGATAGTTAATCAATATCAGATGCCCCTATTTTGTTGGCAACTCCACCTGATGAGACTTTAAATATTCATCCGGATCAATCCCCCAATGGATACAACCAGGCGAATAACCAAAATCCCCCAAACGTAGTTTCTCCAAAACTTGGGCCAACTAATTTCTGATTCACTTCGCCTTAGGGAATTTTCCCCTAGCGATACCAGGTAATCTAGCAGGCTGGGAATATGGGCAAAATCCCAACACATCCCCACCTTGCCTAGATTTCCAGCAAGAAAAGGACGGGGCATGAGAACATGCTACAGACACTTGGTCAAATACTTTATTGGTTCAAGCAGAGTACACTTATCAATACTTAACGCTGATTGGGACGACCTTCAGCATATGGTGGTCTTTTCTCTTTCTCCTCGCTACCACCTTCTCAAAGCGCAGTCCCCACGACCTGCTGTTGTGCTGGGCTGATTGATTTACTCATGACAATATTAGACCTAGGATCCAGATTTCCCCATCAGGTATATGACCTGCTGTCATATTCAGGATTCTTGGTCCAGCATCCTTTGATTCCTGATTTCCTCCTTGTCCTAGACAGGAGACTTTTGCTGTCAATGTTTATTTTGCAGCTTAATTAAATTTATTGTGAGGAAGGCTGACCAGGGGACAGACACTTCCGAATTTTGACCCAAAAGAAACGAAACTTAATAACAGGGAAGGCACCCCAGAG
Source organism: Massospora cicadina (assembly GCA_022478985.1). NCBI lineage: Eukaryota > Fungi > Entomophthoromycota > Entomophthoromycetes > Entomophthorales > Entomophthoraceae > Massospora > Massospora cicadina. The sequence continues at coordinate 104,028 of JAKSZP010008061.1, read as the reverse complement.
AAGCGATGCTATCTCTTGTTGCCAGCGGGACCGCCACAATGGGGAGGGGGAGGGGACGTGTGAAGGGGTCGTAGCCACTATTGAACACGTGTGAAGGAAAGGGTCCGATTTGATGAACCAAACTTGGAACCAGGAGAATTCCAGCTGACAGCTACGCAGTGGGAGGTATCCAAATATCCACGCCTGGAAGTGGTCTACCAAATGGGACCAGAATCTGTGGACAGCTTCTGGGAGGGTGGGGGTAGAGCCTGAGATGGCATCGAAGACAATTGTGTGGATAGTCCACATGACAATTGCGACACCAGAGCATGGAGGGAGGGTGGAAGGGGGGATACATGGATATAGCAAACATATCGCTTGACAGACTAAAGGGATGTGTTTGATCCTGGCCAAGCAGACGTTGGACTTCGCGCCATATCACTTTAGAGGTAGGACACTTCTCCAGGCGGTGGAACAGCGTTTTATACTGGCCACACACGACGAAGGATGAGTGTAAAGCATTAGAGCGCTCAGCCATTTGGTACAACCGCCTCAGGCAGCGTCACACATGGGAACGGATTTGAGGCTGCAACAGAGGGTGGTGTGCGTATTTCCAAATAGTCTTCTGGGTCTCAGTGGAATAAGGGATGTCCATCATGTCCAGGTAGTCCACCCTGGATAGGACTTGGGGTCAAATGGGGATCACGCCATCATGGATGGGTAGCCCCTGTACCTCTTGTGTGAACTGAGGAGAGGGGCGGCCTCTCTGGGCTGTGTGTCCACTAATATAAATTCTCCACTCAGCACTCCGCATGGGGAGGAGGATTCATTTGTAGTGGGTTTAGTACTGTGAGGACCTGTCGCAGATGGGTTGGAAGCCAGGTACTTCATCAAGGAGTGAGGGTTCAATAAAATTGTCAAGGCCCAAGGCGCGGGAGAAGTTGGAGTGGGCTGCGCGGGATCAGTGTTGGGATGGGAGTGTAGGAGCGGTGACAGCCGCAATCCAGGTGCCCAGGATCTTGGCAGCATGGGCTTTGAAGTCAAGCAGGCCCATGCCACCATGATGATGAGGGCCAAACATGACCTCTAGCCATACTGGTGGTGGGCGGCCTGACCGAAGCCATCCTTGCAGCAGGGCATACAAGGATTTGAAAAAGCTTGGGGAGAAGGGGATGGCGTGAGCTTCAAACCAGACTTTGGAGAGGAGCATAGAGTTAGCTAAAACAACCCTGCCAGTAAGTAAAGTAGGGTGGGCTCTGAGGGAGGCGATGCGCTTTGTCACGTTGTCTATAATACGACTCTCCATTACTGCTGATACGTACCCGCCTGCCTCCACCCACACGCCCAGATGGTGGACCGGTCCTATGGTAGGGCGTGGCATGAAGGGGAGCACCAGTGGGGCGGTGTGGGGTGAGCTGAGAGGGCGAGCATGTGTGCGAGCATGTGTGCGAGCAGATGGGCTGGGCACTGGTTGCTGGGGCCCATCAGTTTTGAGACCGACCAAGGAGGATGATTTCAGTTTTTGAAGCATTCAGTGCAGTGTTACTTACCTGGGAGTACTCCTGGATGAGAGCTTAAAGTGCGCGTGCATCTTTAATATTAGACACCTCAACCATAAGTAATCTGCAAACGCCATCACCTTGACTGGGGCTTGGCCTGGTACATGGACCCCAGTGAGGTGGGCATTCACGTTTTGAAGTAGTGGGTCAAGGCTGAAGTTGTATAAGAGTGGGCTAAGGGGGTCCCCTTGTCTCAAGCCCCTTTGAGGGCGGACTACTTCCGTTAGGAAGCCAGGGCCACACACTGCCATTGTTGCAGATTCCGTGAGCAGCATCACCCAGTTGATGAAGCGAGGGGGTAAGCGGAATTGATGGAGGCAGGCCCTGAGGTATTCTTAGTTTACTCTATCATAGGACTTCTGTTGGTCCAAAAATACAAGTGCCCCAGAGGCTGTGGACTGGCATGCGTTAGCCACAGAGTGTACGTTGTCCCAAATTGACCTTCTGGGGATGAAATTGTTCTGGGGAGATGGTGGCAGATGCTACAATCCCTAAACGGTTAGCCATTATTTTAGTTAAAATTTTTGTATCCATGTTGGTTAAAGAAATGAGGCGCCAGTTGGCTAAGTCTAGCTTGTCCCCTTTCTTGAAGAGTGTGATGGTGAAGGCCTCTTGTCCTCCTGGTAGAAGGCGCGTTTCCAAAAGGCTCTGGTTAAGTGAGTCAAGAAGTAGTGAGGATATATATTTGAAATACTTTTTATAGAATTCATATGGAATGCCATCTGGGCCTGAGCATTTCCAATTTGGTGCACCGTGGATGGCTGTCCAGAGTTCATTTGGAGTAATCAAATTCAAAAATTCTGGGTATCAGAAAATGGTGCAGATGTGGGTTTGGTTAAAAATTTCGCCACTTCAGCCAGCTGAATTGGATTGGATTGGTATAACTTGGAGTAATACTTTTGTATTTCTATTGCCACTTCAGCTGGCATATCTGCAACGGAGTCATCCGATCTCTGCACCTGTTGCAGGCCACGCTCTGGTGCAGTGCAAAGAATTTTTTAAAAGATATGCGGTGCACTTGTCACCCTCTGTAATGCGTTTGGCCCTGTACTGAACATAAACCCAATGTTTGTGTTGCCTTTTGAGCACATTGAGGTGGGCAGCTGCTTCCGCCCACTTCCAGCCCCAAGCAGGGCTGTAGCCTGTGACTGGGATGTTGGATTCCAGGTGTGCCAACTCTGCCAGAGCCGCGAAATGATGGCTGATAAAGCTCATGAGCGTCAGGAGGAGAGGTGGCGAGAGTGGCAGATGGTATTCTCTTTGAAGGCTGACCATGTGGAAATTGGGTCTGCGCAAAACGGTGTAACTAACTCTTTTGCCAAAGTTGCTGATTCCACCCAAGTGGAAAATCCTGGCAACGCAAGTTCAGGGGGTGGAGTTTGCACCAATGTGGGGCCTTAGCCACTGTAACAAGTAAGTGGTAAGTTATTGAGACCAGCCAGTGGTCAGAGAATTCGATTTTTGTTGTTTGGAAGTAAGAAATGTGAGATTGAAGTTTCGCTGGTGTGAGGATAAAGTCAATGCAGGTCATGGACCTTAATTGGCTGTTGTGGATGTGGGGGCGTGTCATGTTTTTGAGCAGCGGGGCTTGCCACAGCAGCGCATTTATTAACCCAAGGGTGGCCTTTAGAACTCGAAGTTCTACATGACCCTGGGGGGCATAGGAGGAGGAGGGCCAACGGTCCGTGGGTGAGTTTAGCCAACAGTTCATGACACCAACTATGAAAGGGTCAGAGGGTAACAGAAGGGATTTGACCGATGAGAAAAATTCCTGATGCTCTCATGCTCAGGTTGGGGCATAGATGTTGATGATAGCATGTGCCACGTCAGCCCACGAGAAAGTGACAATGAGGACTCAGCCATTGTGGAAGGATTCTGATGATAAAAATTTAAAAATTGTTTTTCTGAACCAGCACCCCACAGTGCTCTGACCAGAAGGATAGGGATGGGAGGAGAATGGTTTTCCAAGCATCCTCGGAACCTCATGGACAGTGGGACTCCTGGATGGCCAGGATGTCCACGGGTAAATTTTTTTGTAAAAAACTCAGTTTCCTAGCTCAGGACAGCGAGGCCTTGAGTCCAGTGATATTCAATGTCCCTAAAGTGAAGGTTTCCCCCATCACACCTTAGGTGCGAGGGGGTGGGCACCTGGGCCCACTAGCCTCCTCTAGATCCCCACAGGCCTTCATGGCAGCGTGGGTGTTTGCAGCAATGCTATCAGTAGTTTTGTAAATTTTAGCAGAAAGATTCACGTTGGCTTTTGCCTTCGCTTTTTGTTTCCCTGATGTTGAACAAATTTTTTGCGGTGCGGATGAGTTTGGTGCACCAACATTCAGGGCAAAAAATTTTTTCAGGTAAGTTGGAAACCAAGTCAGTTTCAACTGGGGCTTGGTTGCAAAGGTCAGGTGAGATCAAGTCATCCATTGGATCCTCAGATTGGGTGGCCCATTTGCATGGGCTTCCCAATCTGATTGGTTGAGGGATTCCCAAGTTGCTTCTGCCACAAAGGTTTCGATGTCCTCCTGGCATTGGGAGTGTGGGATAGCGGAGGTGACTTTGGCTGCTTCCTTGGTCGTGGCCCTGTGGGCCTGTTTGGCCTACTTCCACTCTTGAGGGGAGATAGGATTTACTAGTAGGTAGCAGCCTTGTGCTCCCCATGGGAAGGCCTCTTTGGTGCTGGTGGTTGGTTTGTAGTGTGCCTCTCCGCTGACCATGGCCGCTGAGGGGTGCTCTTGGAATGTGATGCCCTCCTTGGTGGGGCATGCATGTGCCTTATGGCTAAATGCGTCACAGTGGGTGCAGATGGGGGGTGCGCTGTCTACGGTTACCCAGAAATGGTGGGTGGTATGCCCTTCAATATTAATATAAGTGGAGTGCAAGATCTGGGTTAGGTCCTTCACAATCTCCTCAGTTGGAGTCAGAACTGCAATGGCTTTGCCAGTGCACAGGTGTGGCATCAGCATAAAGAATTGCATCTTAAAGGATTGTATTTCTCCGTATATGGTGAGACCATCTTTCAGGTGCTGCTCCAGAATGGCACGTTTGACTGTAGTGGGAAAAAGTTGAACGTGAGGAAAATTTGGTTTGATTTTGTCCATATGGTGCGTTTGGTTTCGATGACCTGTTGCCCTTCATAAGGTCAATTACTACGCACACCACGGCAGCTTTTTCTGCTGCCTCCTTGTTTTCAAAACCAAGGTCCAGCCAACCGCATGACATGGAGTGAGGTGCGACATACACTGCGGTCAGGAAAAAAGTGTGCACATCCCCACTAAAATTTTTCCCATAACGCTGTTTGTTGGATGTCCAGAAACACCTGGACTCCATATTCCACCAATGAGAGTGATTGGGAGTGTGGCGTGTTGATGTACTGGTTGCATCGTGCTTTCCAAGTGGGGATTTCTGGGGATATAGTGACCACCAGTTTTTTATTTTTTTCTATTCCACCAGTTTATCTGGGGCGTTTTTGCACATTGGAGGTCGCGGGCCTACCACCTGTGCCTCTTACCTTACTTGCCCAACTGCTCCCTGAAATGCGCGCAGACTAATCTCCTCTGTGAGATTATCAAACTAGATTCAGTCTTGAATTGAATAGGTTGAAAAAGTGATTGCAACGGGAGAAAAAGTTTTTTTGCAGCTTAATTAAGAATGCTTAATCCTATTCGCCCTTGTTATTTTGCTCATAACCTAATGACTCAAGTCATTCCTAATTCTTCCCTTGGAGAGCTTATCTCATTAATTTTGAGATTATTTTCTCCAAAATTGGAGCTCAATGGATTGTAGAGTGCATAATGTCAGCTTCTATATAAGTCCGACATCCCCCTCTCATCCAGCTCATATGTCAAATTCTAAGTCGCGCTACCAGCAACTCCTGAATAGTTTGTCTGATCCAGACCTCTGTCTCTTCCAGCAGATGAGCTAGGATGCTTGACGGAACCCCTTTTATGGTCCTTCCAGGACTCATACACTTAGTCTGGTGCAAGCGGCTAGTCCTTCCACCAAAATACTGGAAACGGTAACTAGCCCTCAGAAACCAGGTGGTCTATCATTTTGAACAACTTTTGGCTGATTCTTCCTCTGCTGGCAATTCCAGAGTTGGACTTCAAAACTCTCCTGGATTTGGCTCCATTCACTGATGCTCTAAACATCGTTGCAGATGATCCAGAGATTATGTCAGTTGCTCTAGATTGTTCATTTCTTTCTGGGTCAGACCTGCTCCCTTAGTACCTCTTCTGACTCAGTCAATTTTGCAAACCTGCTGTTCTGGTCTCTGAACTCTCAATTGGTAACAGTATTCACTTCGAGCTCCCCTATGCTGAACTCTAGGCCCAAGTCACTGAGGCTTTGACTCTAGCGCTGAATCCCTCTGATCTTGATAACCTTCTGGATCAGGATACCGCCACTTATGCTCTTTGCTTTGCTGGCCAAGTTCTTTTGAGTTGGTCCAAGAAGCTTCCAGCCTCTCCTGTATTCCACTGTTAATTCAGCTTCAGCTTCCGTGAATCCTGTAGTTGCCACTTGCAGGATGTAATCCACTCTCTGCATGACTATCTCTTCTCTGGTGCTTCCCATTGGTATCTTCCAATGATGGTGTTGATAGGGGGCATGATTTGGCAACCTCTGTCAAGTATCCCTTCTTCATTGCCAGCTCACATGTCCAGTGTCCTTGATGAAGCCCATCGTCAGGCGCTCAGGACTAATCTTCTGACTCCATTACTATATCAGGATTACTTAGGGTTATTCGCCAATTGCCTCTTTTTATACTGTTGCTTTCCTCCCCATTCCAGGGTTTCAAGATTGGCTTCCTCTGAAATCTCAATTTTCCTTCCCCTAGTCACTTTCTCTCAGGGCTCAGCGTCCGCTCAAAGAACGTGGTTTTGTGTAGGTCTCGCCCTTGCTAGCATCTGATCGCATATCAATTTTGACTGGCTGTTCATTCCTACTGTGATCCATCCTCCCTCCCCCAAGAGGTGACATAGGCAGAATCATCCCCGTACCAAGAACAATCAATAAAAATAAAAAATTATAAAGATATATCAGCTTTTTTCTCTGTGAAGTTTATAATTTTTTTCTAATATCTTTTATAAATTTATATCTTTATTCTTCTTTTTTATTATGGGACTTGACCTTGTTTTGGTTCAGTGGTCCATCTTTTTTTCCCCCAAACTGGGTCCTGGGTACTTAAAACTGCCAGTTTTCTATGGGCCAGAGGTCCTTTTTTGGACTTAACCATCAAAATTAGTTCAGAGTCCTTTTTTCAGACTTGACCTAATCATCAGGACATGGCCAACTTAATGGTTCAACTGTCCTTTGGGAACACTTTTTTTCATTATTTTTTTTAATGATTGTTGGAGATACCTCCAAGATGACCAGAATAACTTTGGATTGAGATTTGATATCTCGGCCAAATGATATTATAAAATCCACGTCAGGGATTTGCTATTCTTCATTGACTGACGTAAGACTCTTTGGAGTTATTGGCCTCCTATGATGGATGAAACCAAGCAAGCAAAAATGACCAAGCATTTTGAAGGGGCTGGGCCCTCGTTAAGAAGGTCGATTGAATCTAATAAGCACTCTAACAGATCTGACCATCATAATTATTCTAATAATAATAATCAGCAAAATTGGTCATCTGTTAGGAAAGATCTTACCTCAGGTGCATCAAGGAAATCCTTGTGAAAACCCACTAAATCCTCCCCTATAAATATCTTTATTTTTTAATTAATAAATGACCAAAAATCTTGTCTCATGTAGCTTAATTTTGGTCTATCTTCTTACTGGATTCAGTACTTCCAGTAGGAATTTACAATTGCAATGGAACTAATAACTTTGTTGTAATTGACTTGATATTTGCTAGAGCCACGGAACTAATACAATTGTAGCCTTTGTAATTCCTGCTTATAGAATTTCTCACGAAATTTCAATAATGATCAACCACTTTAAGTACTTAGCATGGACTCAATTTACTATCCTTCCATCCAAGAGGTTCTTGATGGAATAAGAATTGGTCGCTGTCTTAGCAATTACTTTGGCCAGACCTGACCACAACTCATCTTTTTGTTTCTTTGTCTGAAACCATGCGTATTGCAATAGGCAACTCTTTCCCTATTTGTTTATCTTTCTAAGGCTGGTTGGTTCTTGTCATCCATTGATTTTGCTTGTATCCTTTTCTCTAAGGTTGTATCAAATGCTTGAAATTGCATATTGATCAGGATACTCATCAGTCAGTTCAGGTATTGCTCAGTTCTCATCCCTGACATAGGTTCCACCACTAAATATAAAATCAGTGGCATAGTGGCCTTTATTCCATATAACAATTCTAAGGGCGTCTTTCCCATCGCCATATGATGACTAATATTTTAAGCGAATGTTACCAAACTCTGGTACATTCCCCATGTGGAAGTTCTCCCTGCAACTAGCTTCCTCAGCATTGCAGCCAGCGTTCCATTGACCCATTCTACCAGTCTGTTCATCTCCAGCTGGTGGGGTACAGAAACAACTCCTCTGATCCCCTATATCTCATTCAGTTGCGGGATCACATGAGATGTGAAGTTGGTCCCATTGTTGCTAAGCAGGACCTGTGGACATCCATGCCAGTATATCACTTGATCCAGGATGAACATCGCAGTACTGGTAGCATCTACTCTGGTTAGAGCCTTCATCTTGACCCATCTCGTCAGATGGTTAATGGCAACTATGATGTACTTGACTCCCCCTGTGCTCATCGTCAGTGGTCCCATCACATCAATGGACACCATGTGCCAGGAAAATCAAGGGCAGACCGGTCAGTATCCAGTTGTATTCTTATGTGGTTTGTGCAGCTGGCACTCCATGCAACAAGCTAGATAAGCCACAACATTGTAGTTGATTGATTCCCAGTAATAATACTGGTGAATATGGTCAGTTGTTTTCCTCAGGCCTCCATGCCCACCAACCTTGTGAGCTGCTTGTAATATCAAAACTATTTCTGATGGTTTCAGGAATAGAGCCGCTTGCCGTTGATCATCTTGAATACTTGTCCATCCATAGTATCAGTATTTTTCATTGCTAATCAAAGCGCACCTTGGATTTCTTGAGGCTCATCCCCAATTCTTCCTTCAACCATTCTCTGGAATAGATCATCCACCTGTGGAATACCAACTGGACCATTGGCAACTGTAATAAGCCATCCACGTTCTGGTGAGAAGCCCCTTCTCAGTGGATTATCTTATAATCATAAGCCTGAAGCTTAAGTGCCCATCAGGACAGTCATCATTCCAGTTATCTTGAATTGTGCAGCCAACGCAGAGAAGAGTGGTCTGTCACCACCTTAAAGTGCATTCTGTGGATGTACACCCAAAACTGCTTGCATACATAAATGACCACAAGGCATTTCCACTCATTCACGGTGTAGTTCCTCTCAGCAGCTGAGAGTGTCTGGCTCACATATGCCACTGGATGTTCGTCCCCAAGTTTGTCTACTTGGCTCAGTACAGCGCCAATCACCATCAATGAAGCATCATTTTGAATGATAAACTCCCAAACAAAATTCAGATATTTCAGAATTGGCGAATCTATTAAATACTAGGTAACTCATCAAAGGAGTCCTGGGCCTCTTCATTCCATATGAATCCTTTTTTTGGATCCTTTAATAAATGGAATAATGGCTCAGCTATTTGGGAAAAATCCCAAATAAATCTTCTAATAGATTGTTACTCTTGGCACTCATGCCGGCAATCTCATTTCATCCTGATTGGCAGATTTTCCCTATTATTGACCTTGTGGATCACGTCTCTTGTGCATCCCAAATCATGTTCATTTTTGGGCAAATCCTCTTCGATACTTTTCAACAATTAAAGCACCTCTTCTTGCTGGCATTTGACAGATCAGCGATTTGCTATTGATTAACTAATAGGTTGATACTCTCAGTTACCCTGACTGATAATTTCATCTCATTGAGAGTGGATAATCCTCCATTCGGCCATCAGAATTTCTCATCATTTCTTATGTCCAAAACTTATAGACCATAAAACGATATTTTAATATTCTATCTATTTTTTGTATTTTTCTTTTGAAATGGGACTTGCAACCAAAAAAGGTTCAGAGGTCCTTCTTTTCCCTTTCATCCAAAATGGGTCCTGGGTACTTAAGCCTACCAGTTATCATGGTTCAAAATCTTATCCTCTTAAGATTTAACCAACCATTTAGTTCAGTGGTCCTCTTCTAGGACTTGACCAAAATATTAATACATGAGCATTCTAATAGTTCAGTGGTCCGCTGGGAACATTGTAACTATTTTCTCTTAGGCTCAATAATTCAAATTGGTATTGACCTTCACTATATGACAGCAGCGCTGTTTCTTCATGTATTGGCTACTCTTGTTGACTTTTTGGCAATTCTCCTGAATAGTAGGCATTTAATCCTAACTTGTTATTCATCCAACATGTCCTAATTTCATCTCTTATTTCGGAAACTGATGCTTTAGATCCTTGTATCTCATTAGCCAACAGTTCCATCTAATTGTTCCAATAGTGTTTCTCCTGAAAACGATTTTCAGCCTTTGTGGCCATCCTTAATTACACAGGTCGTTCTGGCTTCGTTAGCTTAATCCAATTTCTCCTGAATTGATGAACATGTCTCCAGTAACTTCTGATCATTGATTGAGTGTTATTGACTTATAAGATTTCCTCCACTGTCCTGGATTAATCATTTCCTAGTTTTGCTTCAAATTTTTATTGGTATGCAATCCAATTCTCAGATTGATTGCTTCCTATTTCATCCAAAGCCTCATCTAAACACTCACTCCCCAGGATTATTAAAAGCAGACCATTTTCAATATGAGTTGATCCTGCTGTTCATCAGAACTATTTCCAGCGAGCCCAATTCCAACCCAAGTTGGCCCTGCTGACTCTTGGGACTATATAAAGCGGACCCAATTAAACCCAATTTGGCCCTGCTGATACTCTTCATCTAAAGTAGATGTCCGGTGGAACTGGTTTTATTGCAGCACTAGATAGTTCCATATCTAGGCTTCAAGTCCTTTTCCCTGAATTTGAGTATCTTCATTTTACTTCATTCAGAGCTCCACTGCTGAGCTAGGTGAACGCCACTAAACGTGATTCTCTTCACATTCTATCTTTGTTAATTTCCTTCAGTAACCCATTCAAATTTGGAAACATCTTCATAGAACATCATTTTCTATATTCTTCAACTCAACTACCCCTGTAGTAAGCACCAACTTGTAAAAAGTTTACTCTTTGGTTGTTATCAGTAAGCAACCCAGTAACCTTTTTACTGCACAGGTTCAATTCCCTTGTGCACTGCATCGCGTTGTATAGAATGAATTATTAATTGATAATGGTATGGAGACTATTATACATAGTTGAGTATGAATTATATAAAGGCCTAACGCTCAGCCAGTATTCCCGATTAAATATTTATAAAGTCATACCCATAGAGATTAGTTCCCCTATACATTGTCCACCTGATATTCGCTGAGATACCCTGGTGACAATCTATTTTGGCCCAACACACAGTTGGCAGCTATCCGTGATTGTGGTTCCTTCTTCTCTAGATCCCCGCTCAGATCTTTACTATTTTCTCTGAGAGTCTTTCAATTAATGCCCTCTGCAATAATATCCTTGAGACAGAACAACAAAATAGAAGCTGATAGTCTAACTATACACTGAATTGATAATGTTTTTCTTAGATAATGTTTTACTAAATGATGCTTTTTATTATAGTAAATCCTAGGAAATTATATAGTGGGGAATTTGGCTGTCTAACCCTCAGTTGACACCTCTTCGATGAAATGGCAGCCGTTGCTGTTGAATCACCCATCCTTTTCTTGGTAGTGATGGTCCTCCCCATACTGGTTAGGATTCTGTCATTTGACATCCTTGAGACCTAAAACAGAAAGAGTCAGAAAACGTGTCCCTAATGTTTTCCTCTTGATCCAAACAAACCAACCATATTTGGTTAGCGACTTGCTTAGGTAATGGGACTTATTACCCATTATGGCAGGTCACTCACCAACTTATTGATTCACTAGTTGCAAGTGGAATCACTCGCCTTGCAACTTACTATTTATTCCCAATCAGTTGGTGATGAAACCTGACCGATCCCAATTGGTACACCTGATAGTTAATCACTATCAGATGCCCCTATTTTGTTGGCAACTCCACCTGATGAGACTTTAAATATTCATCCGGATCAATCCCCAATGGATACAACCAGGCGAATAACCAAAATCCCCCAAACGTAGTTCCTCCAAAACTTGGGCCAGCTGATTTCTGATTCACTTCGCCTTAGGGAATTTTCCCCTAGCGATCCATGTAATCTAGCAGGCTGAGAATATGGGCAAAAATCCCAACAACGATAATTGAGAAGACCTGCATGGATGTCTACACTATTAAGGAACCCATTGGGGGTCATATTATCAACTGAGTCTACACGAAGTTCCTCTGAGCATATAAACAGTACGAGCCTACCATCCAGTCAAGGGGGGTAATGTCAGGAAGTTGATATGACTGGACAATATGCTACCTATACCAGCGAATTGGAGGGGGATCGAGATGAGTCTTGAGATTTAGAAAAAAAGGATACACAAATTATAATCAAGCAAAATGATGTTCTATCAGCAGATTGAGAGGATCTATGCCGAGATTTGATAAAAATGGAAGTAATTTGAAAAGGGAAGAAGAATAGAAGTTTACCAAGCTGAGGATGCATCTGGCTTGGGGAATAGAGATATAAAAAGTCACATTGAAGTTTGAAGAGGAGGGTTTTTCCAGGTGATAAGAGAGCGCAGAAAAGTCTGCGATATATATTAAAATAAAGGTCAAAATAAGGGGTAATATTTCCATACATAGTTTATCAAGTTTTAGTAAGAAGTTGGCGATCCTCATATAATCTGATTTGGTTTCTCAGTGGCTAATACCCTGTGCAAACTGACTCGGCAGAATTAAGCCTAGACGCTGAGAATTAACAGTCAGGCTTTGTGGTCTTCATTGAAGAAGTATCCAGCAGGTGTGAATGAACCTGGGGGACCTAGGGGACCTCCAGGCCCAGAGGCCCTTGTTCCCCTTCCCCACTAGGTCCTGTTCCGCTTGGGGCCTCATGTTGTACTGTAGCTTCTGGAGTTAGAATTCTCACAAGTTGTTCTCTCAGCTTCTGGACATGGCTAAACAAATTGGTAAGTCAAGAATCAACTTCTTCATATTCTTAAGTAATTTAGTCAAGGAGAGTGATAAAGCACGCTCCATTTTGATCCATACCGGTGGTTAACTGGTCCAGCCGCTTGGCAAATTCATTCTGCAAGTATTGGATGACTCCAGTATCAATTTGAGCAAAGTGGTTCTGGATGTTATTGATTTCCCAATGGTTACTTAAAATAGCCTCCCAATTATCTCAGCCAAATTTTGAGGTGGCGTTGTATAAATCAAAGTGCTGGGAGTGAATCTGGTGAGTTAATCCTATCTGTCGCTTCATCACCATGTGGTGGAATGCGAGCAACTGCATGTGTTGGTTTAAGGCGGTATTTACAAATCGGTGGAGTTATGATTCTGTACGCGCTCCTATGTCCCTGCTTGAAAGCTCTGCTGAGGAATAAAATTGGTGCGTTTGATAGTCTGGCTAAAGCTGCTATGATTAGTTCTTCACCATGGGTTGCAACTTCACCTAGAAGCTCTTGAACTGTTTGGCCGACATTGGGAGCCTGAATTTGGTAGATAGACTCATTGGGAACTGAGATAGATAGTCATGGTTGCGTGGAACTCAAGTTCTTGCAGTTGATTTAGTGTCATATTCTGATTATTGATAGCAACCCATCGGGTCAAACCCATATTCTCCTCCATATTGATATGGCTATCTTTGCTGGAGTTATTCATACTGAAGGTAGGTCTTCACTAGGAGCCTCAGAAGGACATGGCAGAGAGCACCAGTTTGTAGGACCTCGTCATCCTCTCTGAAGGTCAGGACCTTCAAAGGTGGTTTGATTATTAGTCAAACGTAAGTCCAGCGAGATCTTATAATTAATAGGTTCCCTAAGGCAATCTCTCAACTGAGATATGTTGTTGAGGCTACTAAAATCACTCTGAACAGGCAAGGGCTGTACAAAAAACAGGCAGATAAATCACTAATGAAAACAATTAGATGATTGTAGGGTACCTTATCAGTCAAAATTCAGAGAATTTATAGGCTGCCGAGATATTCTGGTTTGCCTAAGAGTAACTTTGTGTGATAATCATGAACTAGTAGGGTAAGGTGATCTTTTTACATATGTGGAAGGTAAAATAGTTTTCTTTGAATCTGACTCTCTTTAGCTAGGACAGTAGATTCTGGGGACCTCCAAATGGCGAGATCTTCATTAGCAGACTCAGTGCAAGCGTTAGAAAATTGGTGGGTCTTTTTAGAAGTAGAGTTTTCTTTCGACCATTTAGGATTTTATGATTACCCTTTATGTTACAGTGGTTAAGATTCTCTTTTTTCTCTTGCAATCTCACTTTTGAATAAGAAAGTGACCAGTACAAATATAGAGAGAACATCTGACTGCTTGTGAGATACTGCACCTATATAGCAGTACCCCACAGCTAACCACTTAGCGTAACTAGGTCCTTCTGCCCGTCTGTGCTAAGCATAAAAAATGGATGGCTTGCATATGCCAAAAACAAATTTATCAAGAAGAACGCCAAGATGGACACTCCATCTGGACGACTTCCCATTGACAAAGGTTACCAATCAATTGATAATGGTAACTGCTCAACTAACAACTGCTTAACAAATAACAATTGGTGACAACACAAACAACAAAAATAACAATAGAACAAAACCTTGAGCCCAGTGATAAGCGCGTTAAATACAATTGACTCCATAGGGTCAGTTTCCATCACAAACCAGATGATCAATGACACCCTCAGGGCGCATGAAGTGATTCTTAGAACAGCAGCGTTGGGGATATTCTCCACTAAACCTCAATCAGGGGAGGGGATTGGAACCCTGCAGAGAATCTTTTTTATAAAAACAAAGTATTGGTTGGATTAGAGTCCAAATCCAAATCCACCAGAAAAAACCAAAAGCCCAGATCATATGAGTAAGAACAAATTTTTTGACTGGGATAGAGAAAACCTCCGATGACTCTCAACTCAATCACTCAACAAAATGTTGGGGAAGTCCTGACAATGACCAGGTAGGTGGGACGACAAACCTGACCATAATCGAACCAGAAAACCAAGCGAGTTGTCAGGGACAATCCCTGACAATTCCCAGTTGACAGTGGGGGCAAAATTAGCCCAAAATCAATCAGTGAGACAGAGCAAACCATTGGGGATCATCCTCAATGAGGATGGAGAAGTATCATGAACTGAACACAAAGGATATGACACCCACAAAAATACATCCAAAAAATCAAAAGTACAGCCAGAAGGGGCCATAACCCTGACAGCAGTCAAGTTGGCAACTAGGGCCCTGGTAAAGTACACTACCATCCAGAAGGAAATGTTAGCACACTGTGGCGTGCCCTCTCACAGTTTCAAGCAATGAGAGATCCTGCATTTCCAGTATTCAATGGTGACACAGTGGGTCTCAAAGAAATTTAAGCCCACCATCGCAGCCATCTGGAGGGATCATAAGTTTTCCAGTGGGACCTCCAAATGCTGGATCAACACCCAATTATTTCTTAACATGGCAGTGTTCTTAAAGTCATCATGGATTTAAACTGAAGACACCTTGAATGGATGAAACTCCCCCTTGAGCATAAAGTAATTGAAGTGGCCATTTGGGAATACTTTGATCTTGTGGACTTGAAGGCCTGGATGGTGGTCAGAATTGACCTCCTAAACGCAATGGAGTACAATAAGGCCAGCATACCAGAGAAAATTTTTCAAGGCCATCAGGATCCTAGGCTTCACCCTGACAGAATTATCTGACTATGCAAAATGGTTCCCAAACGTTTTGTCCGCTCTTGAATGGACTCAACATAAAATTCCAGTTGAAACCACACTGGAATGGTACAACACCACGTTACCCAGAGGAGGCATTGCCATGGATTGCGGCTAGTTTTAAGGCCAACGAGGCCCTAAACTGGTTATACACCTGTATCCTGCTGGCCACCACATCTGATCTGATGAAGGCGGGCTGGATGAAGGAGAAGGCGGTGGAGTGGGGGCCCTTCTGGGATTAGCCGCCAGAAAAATCCATCAAATGGTCTGCGAATGGATTTAACCCATTGGAAATGAATTACTGGTTCCATGTGGGGGCCAGTATCAATCAAGTTTGAGATTGGGCGGATCTGGGAATTATAAGACTGATCCACAAAACCCTCAAGGGCCAATCTTTTCCTTTTGTTAAAATGGAAACTATGGCGCAACATTGCCACACTAGCCAAAGCCACAGACAGTGACGCTGTGGGGTTCACCCCCATGTCAGCCCAACCATGGATGGAACATGAGGTTTCACCACAGGTGGCAACAGCGATTAAAGGGGTAAAAAACCCATATCTGGGCTAAGAATGGCTCAAAGCAGGAATTTGAATCAAAACCATCTGGAACTGGAAGCAATATTTCCTGGAACAGTCAGTAGCTTCCCCATATACCACTGAAGGATTTGCCCCATCTGAAGCCTTTCAATGGTGCAAAGTGTGAGTTCCAGCTGTCATGTCACATATCTTCTCAGAAGGCGGATGGAACAGCGTTATAGTAAGGGACTGGTGCCAGCGTAGTTTGATTATACTGGAGGCCCTCCAGAAATACCTGACCACAATGTGTGGGCCAAAATCCGCCCTTCAAAAGTACTAACTGGGATTTTTGCTGATGGATGCCCTCGAGTGGCAAAACCTTGAGAATGACACACAAATGGCCAGGAGAACTAATCGCCAAGGAATCAGCATACATCAGATCAAGGTGTTCCTCAATCAGGGATTTAGTACGATGAATCAGTAAGCTGAATAATGAAGGGGAAGACCCCGCCAAGGTACCCAAGACTAGCCCAAACTCCAATTCATACAGCGCACAGCAGCACATATCAATGATAAAACATGTAATGGGGTGGAAAGCCATGTTAAATACATCTGACAACTAATCTGTGGAGGCTTCACAGACCACCAGATGTCAAAAGTGTATCTGAAGGATGCAATCCATTTTCACCTGCAGCTAGTGGAGGAGGAGTGGTCCAACTTTATACTGTTGATTTACCAAGAACTTGACAAGATGCTGACAGGTGGGACTTTGACAACCACTGGGTACCTGAATAAGGCTATATCAATATTGCGATCCCAGGTAAATTAGATCAAAAAAATCCTCAAGATTGGCATCAAGTATAAGGAAGTTTAATTACAAATGGAACTGACTAGGTATGCTAACCAAACCACATGATGGATGACTTATCAAAATCTCCAGATCAATCGAGAGAGGAAATGGGTACTTGAAGCAATCTGGACAAGACTATTAATATATATATAAACAAGAGTTTCAGCAAGCTAGTGGTGATTATATTGCAAAGTGCCTTTGCCCTCAAACCTTCAAAGCACTCTACAAATTGACGCTGTGGATGAAGCCAAATGATATTGCCTTACCTCAATTCATCCATCTGCTCAGCCTAATCATAGTTGTATACATTGAGCTAGAGGATGTGAAACAAGTGTGCCTGTTCTGCTACCAGATAGGCCACACAATGTCCCAATGCCACCATTGATAAGGTAAAACCCAAAATGAGTATGAATATGACCCCATCGGCAGGGTCACAAAAGTCAGGACTAAAACCTTCCTTTGACAAAAGGCCAAAGAATGGATTCCGTGTAACCTATTGGAAGTCACAGATATGAAGTGCCGACAACAGGAGTTGGACCTTGCCCATAGGGAAGCGTGGGAAAAAGAAGCGACCAGTCAACCTGAATTGGACGATGAGCCCTTCATTAACCCAAATCCTGAAATTTACAAAATGGACAAAGGAATGAACCCTGAGCCAATTGCGCCATGCCCATCCCAGGTGGAATAGACGATCTGAAAAGAAGAACAATGGCAGAAAAACACCCAAAAAATCCCCCAAGAAGGGAAGGTCAGCTCAAGATGCCAATTTTATAAAATCAAATCCTGATAAGTCAATAGCAAACAAGAAGTCAAATTGGAAATTGTTGGCTAACAAACCCAAGAAACTACCAAACAAACAACCAAATCAACGTAATTGGCAAAATCGGCTGATTAAAATATGTTGAAAAAGTCCAATTCCGCCAAAAAATTTAATGAAGGGGAAGAGACTGATCAATAGATTAGGGGAAATCCGCCGCACAGCCAGTAGGGACCAAGGTGCACCTGGAGCTTGTAATAAATCCATCCATATTATCCATCAATAAGAAGGTGGGGATGGTGACCAAATTCCCAGTGCACAAAATTCCTAGTAATAATATCTCAGTTCCGACCAGCTGACCCAAAAGCTTAACAATACCCCCCACCCACCCTCAGCGACACCATCCACCAGTAAGCAAACTTCCATCTACAATTTTTTGCACAACCCAGAAAGTAACACTAAACCTCATACCCATTTTCAGTCATCTAGAAATGAAGTTTGTGACTACAAATGCTTGGGGGATGGTGAGCATACAAAAAAGAAGGCAAGAATTCATCACTTTAAAGAAAATAATAATATAGACGTAATTTTAAAATTATGAACAAGCAGATAACTAAAAGGAGATGTTACAGAGCTCAAACTGTGATGTGAAGAGCCACCTTTGGTCTCGCCAAATAGCTAGTCAAGCCCTCTGGACAGATCATATGATGATTGTCGCACTGAACAAAAAATAGACCTGGTACTTGAGGAGGAAATTTACGCCAGAAGGATCCTGATAGCAACTGGTACAAATAGGGAAACTGGCAAGAACCTTCATGTGGTTGCTGTCTACGCTCTGCTGAAGCCCCATAAAAACCGGTTTTTTGGAATTATTTATCAAAAGGACCAACCAAAGCAGCAAATGTTTTAGCAGAGACCTGAACTGTTGGACAAATGTGAGTAGGGATACATTCATGATAAGTGAAAATCACAACTGAAAGGCTGATGAGATGCTAGACTACCTAGTAAAATTGGGGATGTGCCTCACGATTGACAAAGAGGAAAACAATCCAATTAAACTAACACAATGGTCATATGACTCCACCAGATCCCTACAATCTGGGTCATGATTACTTTCATACTGGTGTTATCCAATCTAAAGCCGCTGACATACAACAGTGAGGCCAGTATAAATGCTGAGAGCGACCACATGGTTGTCCACATGGATATTTATCTGGATGAACCCCTGAGGAACCGAGAATGGAAGTTGGCACCATCCACGCTGAGGGAGGGGGAATGGCACCAAACAATAGAAGCTGGACTGGATCAACTGGTCAAATATCTGGATTATCACCGGGAGATAGATCCTCTGAAAAGATAAGTCTGTATTAAAGAGAAGACTAGGCACAGTTGCATGAAATTTAAAAAGAAATTACCTACAAGCAAACTGCCATCGTGAAGCGGCTGAAAGATGCACTGGAGAGGTTAAAACTCACCTGGTGAGACAGAGAAGAATGGTGGAGCGAGTAATTAACAACGCACAAATGGTATCAGGCCTTAATGATAAAACAAGATTTGGAGCAACAGATCAACGCTAATACCAATATCAGAGCTCAGTGGGGGCAATGACCAAAGAGGGCCCGGCGCACCTCAAGGAAATACAAACCAAGGATAGGATATGTGAGGTAGAGATGGCGACAGGGGAAGTAACAACAGACCTGGAAATAATCAAGTGCATAATCATTTATTTTATGGTGAGTTATTATGCCAAGAGATGAGCAAATCAGTGACAGATGCCCTAATTGACCTGACCAAGCCAGCACCCAGGGCCTGCATGCCAGATAATGTCGCTAAATTGACTGCTGACACTTTGATTAATGAAGTATAGTGAACACTAAAAGTATTGCTGAAGATGAAGGCACTGGGCCCCAACAACATGTGCACGGAAGTTTACAGTGCACTCCATGACCGCATTGTGCTGAAGCTCAAATCCCTCTTTAAACACTGCTTGCAAAACGGACAACAAATCCTGGGAGGTAGGAGACCCATATTGTACTTTTTTACAAAAAAGGACTCCAATGCCAACTTTGGAATTGGCGCCCAATCACTCTATCCAAAGCTGACTATAAGCTGCTCATGCGATTCTAAAAAGAATTGGCTAATGGCAATGGCACCGAATGATGCATAAGGCCCAAAACAGGTTTAATAAGTGCCAAAGCATCTGGGAAAGCATTAGTGCAGTCCAAAACAAGCTCCAAGACATGCGGGGAACTGAGCAGGGCTATCTTATGTTTCTTATCATGGAGAAGGCCTACAATTGGGTAGTGTGGTCCTTCCTACACGCGGCACTAAAGGCGATTGGTACCCCAAATATTTTAGATCATGGATATCAACACTTTACTTGGACCTCGTCACCAAAGTAATTGTTGCCAATGGCGTAACCAATGATAATCCAGTTAGGCAGGACCTCTGATAAGGTTTCCCATGTTGCTAATATTGTTTAACTTTGCATCTAGAGTTTTATCGGCTGCGACAGATGAAAAACTCTGGGGCCTAGTCCACCCTAACCAAATGTCGCTGAAGATGCTGGCCTTCGCTTATGACACAGTAGTAGGTATTATTTCACTAATTGACCTTCAGGGCACCGAAGAGCTACTAGACCTATACCAGTTAGCATCAAACGCAAAGATCAACTTGGCAAAACCCTCAGTAATGAGCCTTGGCATCCCAAATTTCAGCCCACGGACTGACGCAACGCCAACCATGAACTCTCAGACAATCTGATACCTTGGGATACTCTTTAATGACAAAGGTTCAGCGGTACTGGAAACTGAGAAAAAGATGCTATTGAGCCTGTCAGTCCAAATGGCATGCTGGAATAAATGCAAGTTTATGTCTTGAGGAGAAAAGTGTTAGCTGTTAATGTATTCATCATCTTCAAACTGTGGTATGTTGCCCACGTGCTGCCAATGAGACCAAGCCTAGAGAAAAAGATCAGGACAATGCTCCACACTTTCTTATGTTTCAAGGCAAAAGCGGCACCAATAGCCCTAGAGACCTTGTCCAAACCAAAAAAGAAGGATGCATGGGCCTTCTGAATTTCAAATCTCTTGCTCAGTGGTTCTAAAAGAAGTTGTTCCTTAGGTAACACAGATGCACATGCGATGCCTAACCTTAGCTTGGAACGTGAACTGGGCTAGAGTTCAGGGCCTTCAGGAGCTGGTCTCCCCACAATCCTTGTGCGAATGGATGGCAAACCACCTGTTAATGCCTTCCTGAAGAGGCACCCCACACTACTGGTGACTGTGAAATTGGGCAGTGCGCCTGGGCGGATGGTAATTCAAACTGTCAGATCAGGATGCCAACCAGTTCCACAGGGATGTTGAGATCTGTAATTTCGAAATGATTTCCTCAATGAATGGGAGGAGTGCAATTGAATTGCTCACAAATACGCCATCAAGACTATTAAAATTTGCTACAAATTGCACTCAATCAGATATGAGGACCTACTCTCAAAACTTGGGCGCAACCCACCCTCTAGACCATCAATTTTGAACGACTGGGCAGCTGAAGGCTACAACACCAACTACCAAACAAAGTAGTTGATCTTGGGACTCAACTCCTGACTAGTAACAGCAAAGCAACGGTTGGTAACCTGGCAGATACTACACTGTGTGATTAAATCTGGTAAGCATAGTGGACAGGACTACATGCAGAAGGAGTGACCCATATGCATAGAACTGGAAGCAGATATTGTCCATCAATATCATGAATGCGCCGTGTTCAAAAAATACTGTCATTGATGCAATACATCCTATTGGGCGAACAATCACCAATGGAAATGCATCTATCACAAGACCTTTTTTGCAAAAACTCTGAGAACAGCCCTGATCCAATTACAAGCCTTCATCTACCTTTGTTGTGTATGGGTATTATCTCAGCTCTTGTTGCTAAGAGTTTGGGCAGCAAGCGCCCCCATCACAAAAGTTAGGTATTGAAGATCATTCATATTATTTCTGATCAGATCTGATGGAACTCAAAATTCTTGCGCTTAATCCATGGGTGCTATAAAGCCATGCATTTGATTTTTTCTTACTGGATCGCTCATCATATGTGACAAAGCAACAAAAAGAAAAAAAAAGTTGAAAACCTGTAAGTCCGTCAATACTAGAACTGTGGCTAGCAAGGGCAATCACTGACCAGCAATGGTCAGAGGTGCTAGAAACTAGTAGTCTGATTTCCTAGTCCTTTCCTCGGCTGAATTGACCATATTCCGCCCTATTCTCTTACTTTTTATCTAATTTAAATTTTAAATAAAGTATGGATTTTATAAAAAAAGTGGTTAGGATTCTCTGCTTGCTCCAAAGAGGCTGGAGTTTGAATCCCACTCAGGCTCATCCAAATCTCATGATTCCCAACAAAAAATATTAAAGTTAACTATAAAAATGAGCTTTTATGTAAATCTTAAGATAAACATCTGGTGTGGGATTTATTTTATTGATAGACTAGAAATGTAAAATTAGTAGCACTATCAGCATGAAAAGATGTTCAACTTTTTAATTCTAAAATGCTGCAAGCATTATCTAATGAAGCTTCCTTTTTTAGTGTAAACTAGCCATTCATTACCCATGCTTCACTACAGTGTCTGTAGATTTTTAGTTATCTAAATTTATTAATAAAGATTTTATTTATAATAAATAAAGAATAACTACTCAGCCAGATCTAATTGCTCAATAAAAGTAACCAAAATTACCAACCACTCAGCTAAAGCTAACTGAACTTATCAAATAAACCAAATAACTAATCACCCCTCAAAATTAAACTGTAATATCAAATCAACCAAAAGCCATCAACCACTTGGCCAACCAAAATAAACCTATCAAATCATTCAAATAACACCAAACTGCTACTGAAAACATCTCTTTAAACTTAATATCATTGGGTATGTAACATATCTTCTAAACTACAAAATCAATTTGTTACTTAACTTGCCAAAATTTTTTAACTAGGGGAGCCAAATTAAGCAGGTTTTTAAAAGTTATATAAACAAAACATACAGATACCCATGCTTTGCTACAGTATTTAAAGTTTAAAGGATGATAAGCTCACACTGATATCTATAGGCTGTGCCAGCGCTACTCTTGAGCCATTTGGACTAACAGCTTTTCTGTTGCCCTTGTGGCTGGTGAGCTGATTACTCTAACTTTACTTAATATTCTTAAAGCACTGATTTATTTTTTTACTTAGTTTTGGGTAATTAATTTGGTGAATTATTCAATAATATTTGCCAATTCTCACCCGCTCACCCAAATTGATTGACCATATCAGAATTTATTAGTTTCAGGTGAGAAATTTGGTTAATTATTAGCTAATATTTGGCAATTCTCACCCACTCGCTCAAATAGATTATACCCATCAGACTCAACGGTTTCAGATTTCAGTCAATTAGTCAGTCAGTGAATGTGTTTTATTAAGTAGATTAAGGATAAGGGAACTGAATTGAACCAAAAGTGGTAGTTCTTTAATCACAAACAAAAATATATGCAATATTGAGATAGTGAACTGTGAACAACTTAATCAGATAAATTGAAAAATTTACTCTAGGTTGATCATCAGCTGTCAACCCAGTAATTTTTTACTGCACAGTTTCGATTTCCTAGTGCACTTTGTTGCATTGTGTAGAATGCATTAATTGAAAATAGTATGGAGACTATTATCTGTAGTAGAGATTGAACCTTTATTAGGCCCAACGCTTCAGCCAGTACTTCCAATTAAATACTCTGTATGTTGTACTCATAGGGATTTATTCCCTATATTCTTGTCGACCCAATCTTCATTAAGATACCCAGGTGACAGTTTCTCTTAGCCCAACACACAGTTGGCAGCTATCCCTGAAAGTGGTTCCTTCCTCTCTAGATCCCTGCTCGGATCTTTACTCTTCTCTCTGAGAGTCTTCCAATCATTGCCTTCTGCAATAATATCCTTGAGATAGAACGACATAATAGAAGATGATAGCCTAACTATACACCAAATTGACAATATTACTTTAGATAATAGTGGTGATAATACTAATATCAGTAATAATAAATTTTTTTATTATAGTAAATCCTAGGGAATTATATAGTAGGGGATTCAGATGTCTAACCCTCAGTTGACACCTCTTTGATGAAACAGCAGCCGTTGCCATTGAATCACCATTTCTTATCTTGGCAGCGATGGTCTCCCCCATCTTGGCTAGGATTCCATTGTTGGACATCCTCAAGACCTCAAATGGAAAGAGTTGGAAAACATGTCCGTAACATTTTCCTTTTAATCCAAGTGAACCAACCATAATTGGCTAGTGACCTGCTTAGGTAATGGGACTTATTACCCATTATGGCAGGTCACTTCACCAACTGATCAATTCGCTAGTTGCAGGTGGCATCACTCGCCTTGCAACTTACTAAATATTCCCAATCATTTGATGATGAAACCCGACCAATCCCAATTGGTACACCTGATAGTTAATCACTATCAGATGCCCCTATTTCGTTGGCAACTCCACCCGATGAGATCTTAAGTATTTAACCAGATTGATCCTCAACGGGTATGACCAGGTGAATATCCCAAAATCCCCCAAGCATAGTTCCTCTGAAACTCGGACCAACTGATTTCTGATTCACTTTGCCTTAGGGAATTTTCCCTAGAGATACCAGGTAATATAGCAGTCTGGGAATATGGGCAAAAGTCCCAACATAAATGATAAATGGTATATCCTGAAGACCTGCCTTTTGTCTGGAACTTTTCAGAAAACCTTTCAGGACAGAAAGGCCTCAAGCCATCTATAAACCTTTTGTCCCTGAGGAGGGACCTTACCCATGTAGTATATAAGCTTTAGATCACCTTCTTTCCCCTCATGAACATCATGTTCTTCTCACCTTTAATTCTCTTTTTGAAAAAAAGAGGTTTAAAAAGGGTGCCAAATCCAGAAGTCATAGGCTTTCCCTAGGATATCATTTAGTTTGCTGTAATCCATCACAAATAAGGAGTCCAAATAGGCCTAAAACCAACTTACCTGAATAGCTTTATAAAATATCTGAAATGCTGGATTTTATTTTCCCACCCAGATTGTAAAAATCAACATGTATGTTTTTGGTCCACCTATTTGTAGGTTCAAGAAGTTCCATTCTGTCTGATTTATTCTTCTTTGACCTGACAACTTAGTATGAGCCCCTGCATTCTCTTAACTCCTTTGAATTTGGCTCCTATTGAATTGTTAAAGAACTAAATTTTATCCTAATTGGACCCCTTGATCCAGAAGGCTTGAGCAATGTTGGCCTCTCTGATTCAATTTCGCATTTTAACTCAATGGTCCAACTATGGCCTAAAACCCTTAAAATATATAAGTTAGCCGCCTCACCCAGTGTTTTCTTGTTAAGTAAAGTACATCTTAGCATTACCATAATTATACTGGTTTCTAAAGTCAGCCGCTTCCCTAAAGTCTGCTGCAAGTTCATTGATTTATTCCATGTAGTTATTTTGGAGGTTTACAAATTTGCATTCATTGTTTTTCTGCCTCCTATAAACTTTATTTCAAATTCTCAGAATTTTATGCTCTTAAATAGTAGGGCAAGAACGCCTTATTATGTTCATGTTGCCATATGCCCTCAAATGGGCATTATAATCCCTCCATTTTTCAACTTATGAGATGCCACCAAATCTATACAGAATTGTGGCTTCACATTTCGCTCACAGTTCATCATTGATAATATTTTTTTTCATCTGATCTAATTGTGACCCACAATTGTGGTCCCAGAAGGAGTTTTCATCCTTTTCGCCTCTCCACCTCTAGAAGTTAAACCTACAAAGCTGAAATCCTCCCACCACATCAATTCTACTCAGTTTCAAGAGGTCTTTTTTATTCCCCCCTCGGGTTGGGACCATCTAGTACTAAAAAAAGAGGTCTTTTTCATGTTCTTGAACCATTATCTCCAAAATAAAAGTATAGGTTTTTGCTAAATTAAATAATTATAATGGCTATAACCATGTTTTCTTATTACATTGGTTCCTTCCCCACCCAGACTGAAAACCCATTACTTTATTTATTAACCATATATCTGAAAGAACATAGTTACATTATCATTTGTTTCTACATCTTCTTTAGAAAATAAATAGATTTTTTTAGAGATTTTACATAAAAAAGTGTAATACAATGTCATTTTTTATCATGAGAGATTGGTCAATTAATTCTTATTGTGAATATGTTCTTATTATGAGTGTTATAAAATTGGATGGTATCATTAGGATCTTCCATATTGTTTGTACCGGTCAAACCCACTGAGTAACAGATAGATGATGTGGGGATTATTGGTCCTTTGGACACACTTGAAAATATGCTAAATTTAGGATTAATTGCCCCAATCAACTCTTCTTTTATTTTAATATATACAGTAATCTTCCGCTGTCCCACTCTCTCTACTATTAACAACCTTTTTTTCTCTCAATCGCCCATCTTGCCTATATACAGCAGCTTCTGGAAATACTGCTCTCATAGCTTGGGCTATTCTATTCTGCTGATTATCCTTAAATTTGGCTTGTTATTCTCTAATCCTCTATCGCCCTGATTGTAGGCGATTTATTTTGTATTTGTCAAATGTCAACATTGCCTTACCACCTTATTGCTATATTTAGATGCAATCCAATAATAACCCATTATATCCCAATATTGCCTCATCTTGAGGCACTTGAATAATTGTAACTTATATTATTTTCAGAGGATTCTTCCCTTGGCTCCTATTGTTTGTTTGGTCAGAGGAATTTTCATGCACTCAGTTGATAATCTGAACACTTGTGGGGTCCTTGATGGTATATTCAATGACCCCAGTTTTCTCTATAGCTTCAAATAGACCAATCCAAATACTGGCCAACTTATGTTTCCGCTCAAATCCATGTTGGTTGTGGAAAAAAAACCATATTGCCTTCCTTGAATGGCGCCAGCCTGCTATAACATACCTGATCGGTGGCCTGATCCCTGATCTTCTTGGCTAAGCTGAAGGAATATGCTTCAGTTTGCAATTTGATCAGAATGTTCATGAGGTTAGTCAAATAGCGGTGGGGTTCCATTCCACGAGTGTCCTCTACACATGAATAAAGTAACGCTGTAATATCCAGGTGTCAGCCATATAGTAGTTAAAAGGGACTCTTTCCCATGTCGGGATGGTAACTAATGTTATAGGCGAACATGGCAGTGGAAAGGAGAGAGATCCAATTGAGAGTCAATCCATTACTAATTTTTGTAGTATGTTCACCAGAGTCCCATTCACCCGTTCAACCATTCCATTGGATTTAGGTTGCTATGGGGTCATCATAACCCTGCGGATTCCCATAAGCTTGTTAAGTTTGGGGAGGATGTGCAAGGTGAAGTTGGTTTCATTATCAGTGAGAATAAACTGAGGGCAGC
This sequence comes from Massospora cicadina, assembly GCA_022478985.1. Taxonomy (NCBI): domain Eukaryota; kingdom Fungi; phylum Entomophthoromycota; class Entomophthoromycetes; order Entomophthorales; family Entomophthoraceae; genus Massospora; species Massospora cicadina. The sequence continues at coordinate 77,031 of JAKSZP010008061.1, read as the reverse complement.
CGAGTTGCTGAATAATGCATTCCATCACGAAATTGGCCATTGTAACTACCCCCAAATCTTATATTGCTCTTGCTTCAACCCACCGGTTCAAGTGGTCGATAGCCACAAGAATGTCTCTAAACTTGTTGGCTCCTGTTGGCAAGGGACCAATGACATCAAGAGAGACCGTGTGCCAAGCAAAATGTGGTTTCACTACCCAATATGAAGTCTTGCGGTGAAATGGATTCTCCACTTGGCACTGATGGCAACTGGAAATAACTTTAGAACATTGAAGCTCATGCTTTCCCAATAGTGCTAAAGGTGCAACAACTCCATTGTCTTGCGCACTCCACCATGTCTGACTGCCCTATGGGCGCTCATAATGATTCCTGGTCATGCTGAAGGTCATGGAAAATTTACCGTAGAATCGCCAATCTGCTTGTACAATTCCCCATTCCATTGGAAGGTATTCGTTTGTATCTATTTTAATGCTTTGATCACTTGGGATGTTTCTTCATTGTATTATCCACTGAGCATCTTATCATATGTCATGTCGCTGAGGTCCGCGATCACCCCAATAGTCAGCAATTGAGATAAACAGTCAGCATTCTGATGCTTTACTCCTGGCTGATGATTGATAATAAAGTCATAAGCCTGCAACTTAAGAGCCCTTCAAGCCAAACGGCCTTGAGGTTCTTTGAGATTCTACAATTATCATAATGTTGCATGATCTAACTCGACTTTAAACTTTACCCCATGCAGATGGACTCTGAATTGCTTATACGCGTAGATCACTGCTAAGCAATCCCACTTGGTCACCATATAATTATGCTCATGGCAGTTCAGACTACAGCTACAGTATGCTACAGGATGTTCCTCTCCTTCGTCATCTTTCTGATAAAGTACTGCCCCAACAGAGGAAAGGGACGCATCCAACTGAACAATAAACTCTTGATCAAAGTTTGGATACGTAACACTGATGCACTGATCAACGCTGTACAAAGTGTATCAAAAGTAGATTGATGTCATTCTGTTCATTCAAACACAGCGTCCTTTTTTTTTTTTAGTACTAGATGGTCCCAACCCAAGGGGGGATTCATCGATGTTACACAGCGTCCTTTTTAACAACTTGAATAGTGGCCCCCCAAAACATCTGAAATTAGGGTTAAAGCGCTGGTAGTAACCGTCCATTCCCAAAAATACCTGTATGTCACATTTACTATTGGGAGTGGTCATTTTGCTGATGGCCTCCACCTTAGCCGGCTGTGGTTTCATCCCTTTAAAGTATACCATAAACCCCAGGTATTCCAGCTGATCTTTAAAGAAGTTACATTTTCAAGGTTTAATTTTATTGTTCGCTTCAGCCAGCCAGTGGAATACTGCTTCTAGATGGTTGAGATGCTCCAAAAAGGTATAAGAGAAAATGTTAAAAATGTTGAGGTTTACTAGGATGCATAAAGTTTCAGGTCACTAAGAATAGTATCCATGGCTCGCTGAAACATAGCCGGGGCGTTGCACAGCCCTTGAGGCATCCATGTTGGTTGAAAGAGGCCTTTGGAGGTGATTACAGTGCATTTTTCCTGTTCAACTGTGGGTAACTTAATAAACCAGTAGCCTGATATAAAGTCCATCGCTGAAAAGTAATGGGCTCCCCTTAACTGATCCATAGCATCATCAATCCTTGGAAAAGGGTACAAGTCCTTTTTTGTAATACTGTTGAGCTTCTGGTAGTCTATTACTATGTGGTTGGTGCTGTCCTTCTTTTTTACAATAAGAATGGGCGAAGCCCATGGGCTTTTGGACAGTTCGAGCATCCCTTGCTCTAGCAACTTGTTAATTTTGTTAGTGACGACGTCTTCTGCTTCTCTTGTTTGGTGGATTGGCCAGGACCTTAAAGGGGATGATCTCCTGTGTCCACTCAATGGACCACCCCCAAGCACACCCTAAGTTGTGATCATTGACAGCAAAAATCCCCTGTACTTCTAAAATAAAGCCATTGTTTGGTTTTTTGGTCTTTTGATAGTCCTATTAATTACTCCATGGTACCATCATTAGTACACCAGTCGTTGCATTGACTGGTAGACCAAATTTCTCCAACAAGACAAATCATGAACCTGAAGGACCTCATCTATTGGAAATAAATGTAAATATGCTACAATTTTGTGTCAGTAGATTTTCATTGGTTCGTTCTGGAGGTTTGCTAGCAAAACATTAATCTCACCATGTCCCAGAAGTATAATCCCTGGAGCCACATGCGGCTATACTGCATTTGATGATAGATCCCAATGACTTCCCCATATAGCCCAATAGGACTTCCACCTCTAAGTCAGTGTTCACTAAGACTTGATTTCCAGAGGAAATAGATTTGGGCCCTGAAGCTGAAGAGGTATCCCTTGATATTCATATATCTGCTAGGGAAGAGGCCGAGTCTTGCGCCTTAGTCAGTGATAGCGAACTGGCATCACCCCATAACTATAAGCAAGGTTGATATGGCTCATATGCACCAGATCCTTCGTTAATCCACTAGTAGTGAAGTAAATTGGGATCCGCTGACCCAGACTGACGAGGCTCTCCTCTGTCATATCAATGACAGCCCCAAAATGGTGCAGGAAAGTAGTTCCAATTAACAGGTCATAGTTTTTGTTTGGCAGCACAATCGCCGGAGCTACAATAACAATGGGCCCAAAGCGCAGAGGTAGCACACTGTAAGCCGTCTCAGAGACGGTGCTTACTGCTCCAGCAGTTCCATACACCATTTGATGGTCCACATCAGGTTTTAACGTCAACTTTGCCATCAATTTAGTGGAAACTATGTCGACTGGAGCACCAGCATCTATTATAGTGCAAACCCTAAATTTTGCTACAATAATAGTACAGTATGTACGCTCAGAATAAGAAGAGTTTTGACTGTTTAATATATGAACATTTATGGGCTCTCTTTTTCAAGAAAACTCATTATCCCCTCACTGACTTGGGGGTATTCTTTGACATTGGCATCTACTGGAAGGGCGACGTTTGCTCCTTTCAGAGTTGGCATGTCAGTGGAAGAATCGAGTTTGTCTGAGGAAGCTTGATCAAGCATTTGACAGGCATACGGTTTTAATTGTTCTGGGGACTCTTCTTCCGCCACCGCCTTGGCTTGAGCTCGTGTCACTACATTTACTCCTCCAACTGGCGGCTGATATAAAAGTCCATCATTGTTCTGAGGGACTTCTGCAGGGTATACTACTATTGATCCAGGGACGTTTTGAGTTGGTATTGCGGATGTAAAGGGTCCCATTTCTACTCGTCTCCATTTATTCCCTGATAGTATTGATCTTTGTGCATGTAGTTCACATGGAGGTTATGGCAGAATTTTGCCAAATGACCAGAGCGGCCGCATTAGTAGCAGTTAACCTCATAAGAGCCATGTCCTTGATTATCATAAGAGGGTCCAGATCGGAAAGTTTGGGATTGTTCAGCATAACCAGGCCCAGGTCAGTAAGACGATTGTTGACATTTAGCATAGCTAGGTCCTGGTCGATAGCTGTGTTTCTGACAGTTTTCATGACCAGCCCATTGATGCTGATTGAACTGTTGAGTATAATTCAGCCAAGGACAAGGCGCAGAGTTATAGAAAGGCAAGGATTGATAAATGAAGCTGTGGTCAGATAAGAGTATTCTCCTGAATAAGAGGGTGCAGTAGTGGCAGTAGTCTTCTGTTCCATATTTGACATCAGGATGTTAGGGGATATGCGATGCAAAAACTGTGCAATCTTGAGAAAAGATATGTCATCATCTAGAATCAGCAAAATAATATTGTGAAGATCTCAATATGACTTCACCGCAGGGGTTATAGAAATGCACACACCAGCTTCCTCTAAGTACCCTGCCACAATCAGCACGTGGGCTTTCATTGTAAATTGATTAGCAAACTCCAGGAGAGTTTCATTTCGATAGAATATGATCATCAAAAATTCTGCTTTCAGCTGTGAAATCTTTGAAGTACCCCCAAACAGGTGAAGTATGGTATCTGTCACACCTTATAGGTGACAGAGCAACTTGGGAGGTAACAGGTGACTTGGTCGGCACTCCCAACATCCAAGGCAGATATTAACAATTAGCCTTCCATCTATCTGATGCATCTTCCTCTGCAAATTCAAACTGTTTTAAGAAACCATTAATGTTCCCGTTTTGATCAAACAGAGGTAATTTTTTGATATTAACCTCCTCATCCCATTCACGGGGTTTTGGCCCATACTGAAGAATGGGTCAAGATCTGAAAGCAGTTTCCCAATGAGAAGCTGGGTCAGCGGTAGTTGGGATGTCCGCTGCTTCAGGGGTAGCATGACCTTCTGCCATGGGCGGTACCGCCATTACTTGAGGGAAGTGGCGTTCTGACTCATATTCATATCCGGTACTATCAACCTAGGTGTAGTAGCTCTAACCAGTGTCATGTTCTTCCTTGTATTATGCCACCTCTTGATGGTCATCCTTGTCCCAGCAAGAAGACTGAGAAGTATTGGTCAATCTTTGCTCTACACTGCAGCCGTTTGGTGGTATCATTCATTTTGGTTGGCAAGTTCCTTGTTTTGTTGTCCCAAGATTTGCATTTGGCTAAAGGTGCTATCAAGCTGGTGCATGAAAGCATCTCGTTCTTGAAAGAGTTCATCTTGGTTTTTGAGCATTACGTCCAAGGTAAGTTTGTATCCTCATATCCAGCTGGTGCAGTGTTCTGCGAAGATTCCCCAGCAAAACAGGCTGCGTAAGGCATGGCTGGTGACTGGAGTTTTGGAGTGTTTGGTGGTTGATCAATGGCCCCCTGTAGTGAGCACCACTGTTATAAAATTGGATGTTATTGTTAGGATCCACCATATTGTTTGTACAGGTTGAACCCACTGAGCAACAGACAGACAATGTGGGGATCGTTGGTCCTTTAAACACACTTGAAAAAATACTATAAATAGGAGCAATTGCCCCAATTGACTCTTTTAAATTTTATTAAATGCAGCGATCTTTCGCTGTCCCGCTCTCTCTACTATTAACAACCTTTTTTCTCTCAATCGCCCATATTGCTTATATACAGCGGCTTCAAGCAATACTGCTCTCATAGCTTGGGCTATTCTATTCTGCCGATTCTCCTTGAATTTGGCTTGGTATTCTCTAATACTCTATCTCCCTAATTGTAGGAGATTTACTTTGTATTTGTCAAATGTCAACATCGCTTATTGCCTTATCACCTTATTTAGAGGAGATCCAATAATAACTCATTATATCCCAATATCGCCTTGTCTTAAGGCACTTGAATAATCATAACTGATATCATTTTTGGCAGTTTCTTCCCAATCCGCCCTAGCTGTCCCATGATTATCATCCAGTCATATTGGAATTGCGACAATGAGCAAGTTTAAAGCGTGGATAAAGGAGTTATAAAACAATTTTGTATGTATGTTAAGTTTAGAGGATTTACTCACTTAGTTAATATACTCCTGCTTCAATAGTTGGGAAGAGTTTCAGCTGATATATTCTCGATTCTGCTATGTGTCTTATGGTATTCTAACAGTTCTAAAGATCACAAAGTTGCAACAATAGTTGTTGACTCTTCTGGTCTCTTCTGGGTATTTTCCCCTTATAATCAGAAACTCTCCTTACGCAGGTAATTTTGACAAGCTCCCCTTACCGTTTGTCTACACTTCTAAATATGAAAATAGAATTAATAGAAGACAGTATAAGATAATATGATATAATATGGAAAAAATAATTATTTTATTTCAAGGCCAGGCACCAGTATTTTAGCCTCTAGGGCATCTCCTGGCCATACTCACCTATTAGATGAGTTCTTAAAGTCATTCCAATCCTCTATGGATTATGGTAATGGTTATTAAAGTTCCACAAAAGATTTGGCCCTTAAATCAACTTAATTATGATTGTTTCAGCCTGATTGAAGGCACTTAAACTCTTGTAATAAGAAGGATTTTAGGCAACGTAGTAGCAGCTCTGCGGTGTATATCTACTTTTTAACCAGCATAAAACGTTTTGACATTTGAGGATGAAATACAATAAATTAGGGAAAAGAAAATTTGAATCGAAAATAATGATGCACCCCTAATCAGGATGTTGGCAGGCCTCTCAATAGTACTAGATACTCCCTAATCAGGCTGTACATGTGCAAGTACTATCATACCAATTACAAAGATTGACATGCACAAAAATTTATATTCATTATTTGTAATTGCATTAAATTCAAAAGTGCAATTAAGCTTATGCTATAAACCCAATTGACTCACCAAAAGGGTCCCATAATCAGCTATAATAATGTTATCATAGCTATCATTAGCTGTGATAATCAAGATGTCTGGATAGAGTAAGGATGTTTCAAGGTGAATCTTATTTAACTGATTATGTAGATAAATTGGGAAGGATCAAGGGATCCATCAATGGTAGTAATCTATCAGCCTTGAAGGTTTTCTTAACGGGTTTTTTCAAGTTAATCATCAATATCTAATATTTCCCCCACTTGACTGAAATATAAACCTTGAGTTTCCAGATTTTTTTTCAATGTCTGCCAAAAGCACCTCTTCCTACTGCAATTTTCATAGAACTCTCAGTCCTAATTATTACCGTCAGTTTGCCCAGTTGGACAAATATTGAATATGCATATGTGTGCTAGGCTCCCTCCAAGAGTCTAAATTAGGTCACCTTATTATTGTACAGACTGTCATGACATCTACTTGGGCCAAAATCATTGTCAAGGAGAAAGTGTTTTGGCCGCAGAGATTACTAAAGGTCTTTGGGTTATAGGCTCCATTTATGCTCCCCGACTTCTTCCTGAGGATGTTATCAGCTGTAGACCTGATCCTAGGGGTGCTAATTTCTCACTTGCATCTCTTTATCAGGACAGAAACCTCCTGGAAGAATTTATTTTTTTCTTGGCTATTTTACAATGTCTAGAGCTTATTTGGGAATACTGGGCTCTTCTAATTTTTGCGTTGAGGTCAAATTCTTAACCAAATAAGGGCCAAATATGAGCGGTCTTTTTACTCATTCATCTTATTCTAGCTAAAGATGCTACCATTCAGCCTCAAGATTACAGTCAAGTTGACGCTTTTGTGGAGGAGGTTATCAGACCCTGGACTGCGACGCTTGGGAGTAAGCTCAGTTAAACCTCATTGGGTCTAAATACTCATGACGTTCAGGATGTTTGTTTCTGATCAGCCATTTGGGCGGCCTTTGAGGCGTTGCACCAGGATAGCTCTGATGACTATCTTCTTAGAATGGCCTTACTCGGCCACCTTATTCATATCTTCTCCAACTGGATGCCTTCAGGCCAATTGCTGTACGTCCTCCCTCATTGAATGGTAGAAGACTCATATATTGTGTGTGGCTGTCAACGCCAGAAATATATCATTACTGCACCAATTTTCTAATTGACTGTCTTCTCTTGGGTGCTTGCTTTTCTTCTAGTTATGGGCTTGGCCAGATCACTGTTAACAGTCTTGTGCCTCCACTCCCAATTGTTCACTGAAAAACGGCTAAACCCAGTATGCAGCGCCTCTGGTTCTATGCTGCTACAGCCCTGTTTCTTGTTTCTCAGCAGTTAGGTTAGGCTAAATTGGCACATGTGGGAGAAGGATATGACCCAAGTCACCTCCCCTCCTCAAAGAGAGAAATGAAACCTTTATTAATTGTATAATTTTACCAATATATTTATTTTTGTAATATGAGATTAATTTTTTATAACCTTTATATATATTTCTCTTTTCCTATTATAATTTTTTTTATAAGTTTATGTATTTTATCTAGCTTGACGTCACTTTCAAGTAAAATTTATTAAAAAAGCATCCATTATATTTCAATCGCCACCTCCACCATATCAGTTTCCATTTTATGTCAGCGGAACTGCCACCTGCCGCCCCAGCGTGGGGCAGCAGCGCTTCACCTGCTAGCGTTTTCCGCCCTGCAGGCAAACGTGTGTAAACTGGCTCATCCAGTCCACCTAATGCATCAGGCCGATTTGTCCCTCCTAGGGACTTATCATTACACTTAGCACGAGTACACCCAACCCGCCCCCACCCACTAGCCCTACCCTGATCCAATATTCTCTTTTGCCTCTGATTTGATATGGGCATTTATTCCCATATGCCAACAAAGTGATAATTGAGCTGGCAACATACACGTTTTCACCAGCAGGATTTATTTACTTCTGCCCTTATAAGGGCTATTTTGATATTGGTTTTCTCACTGAAAAGGACGCAGCTGCAGCAGCATCTAAGCCTTTATTTTATTAAAAACCCCTATTTCCACAACCCGTACACGCCTCCCCCAGTGACACCACAATGGTGGTGACCTTTGCAAACCTTCCTTAACACCTTCCGCCTCAAACACTATATGAAGAACTGATGATGGGGCTATTCAAATATGGTACAAACCCCATCCTCCACTTCCTGGTCCCAAGCGGAGATGAGCGGTTAGCAGCACCATGAGCAATGGCCACCATCACCCCCCACCAACCAACTGTAGCCCAGCACATCCCTCCACATGCCCAAATCCCATCTTCACCACAACACTTCTTTTGGGCTCGTGTTGACAACAGCTGCACCGTTTGTCCCCTATGCCATGGGTTGGATTATTTCAAGAAATCCTGTAGTTTCAACTTAAAACTAGTGGATTCCAACAAGCCCACACATGGGATGCACAATCAGCGTTTGAGTGGGGATTTTGGCTGCCCCCACCCCCTCCAGCTAAACGCTCAAAAATCAGCAAAACCTTTGCAATCACAGCCCAAGCCAGCTTAATTTTAGACAATTTACCCAATCAGGTGCAGGTTTGGACCCATCTTCAATCCAACTGATTTAACGCCCCAAAAATTACCCAACCAAAACCTCGTCCATCTGAGTCAATCATGCTCAATTAAAACCCCTGGGACCTATTGGATGAAATTACTGAATCTGGGGAAATTGTACCTCCTCCCAACCTTCCAATTAATTTGGAACCATATCTACCTTCAGATTTCGATGCCATATTCCCACCTAAGAAATATATCCCCAAACCCACTGCTACCAGATTTTTGAGTGACCATCAACTTGCCAAAGCCGCTGTGGCCTCTCCTGATAGCCATCATCTCTGTGAAGCTGTGGCACAATCCGTCGCTCAATTTGATGAGGGGCTACATTCAATCCGTTACCCTGATGATTTCCCTGCAGTTGCAAAGGAGGAAATTGAACGATTAAAGGAAACCAACTTATCTGCTCTCAAGCGAGTTGTTGCACTGGCAGAATTTTCCCCCACCATGCGCATCACCAGAGCCAATATAACCAAATTCTCTCAGCTTCCCAATGCATGCATACAAGCTGAACACCATGTTTCCAATTTCCTAGAGGCTATGCTCCAGGCCCAGCTTGTTAGTATTGAACTTAACCCTTTTCCATTTTTCCTCAATCCGCATCCTGCAGATGCCCATACCCCTTTGCTCTCAGCTTTAGTCCAACTCTTCGTTAATGAAGAAGAAATCAATAAGCTGTCTGAAACCCCCTCCCCCTCCCCCTCCGCCATGGTGGGTTAAGCGGTTTACAACTGCTACACCTGGTTGGCTTGGTTTTCCTTTTTGTTTTGGTGTTTCGCCACTCATTTAGGGCTTTTGGTTTGTGTTTTTTGGTCAACTTTTTATTGGTAATGTCCGTCCCCTGGTCGGCTTACCTCTAATAAATTTAATTTAATTTATGTTTTTATATAATATTTAATATGATAGCTTTTTTTATTTTTAATATTATATATATTATCTTCATACATAATGTTTTTTCCCTCTAATTGGCCCTCTTTAAAAAATAATCTTATGAAACTTGTATGGACGCAATTATATATATGGCTCTTTATAACCTCTTTGATTGTGTAAACAAACCTTGATGTTTCTCAACAATAACAAATGGACCTACCCAAATGCAATTTAACTTCTGTAATCAGCCCAATCCATGCTTATTTCAGAATAGTACCTCATCAACAACTTTGAATTCAGTCAAATTGTATTGATCTTTAAGAACTTTTCTCTCTCGTTGCAATCACTTTTGCAACTTATTCAATTCAAGTCTGATTCTAGTTTAATAATCTCACAGAGGAGATTAGTCTGCGCCCATGTCAGGGAGCAGTTGGGCAAGTAAGGTAAGATGAGCAGGTGGTAGGCCCGCAGCCTCAAACATTCAAAAACGCCCCAGAGAAACTGGCAGAATAAAAGAAAATTTAAAAAAACTGGCGGTCACTATTTCCCCAGAAATCCTCACTTGGCAAGCACGATGCAACCAGTACATCAACACGCCGCACTCCCAACCACTCTCATCAGTGGAATATGGAGTCCAGGTGTTTCTGGACATCTAACAGACATCTCTATGGGAAAAATTTTGTGGGGATGTGCACACTTTTTTCCTGACCGCGGTGTACGTTGCACCTCACTCCATGTCACATGGTTGGCTGGACTTTGGTTTCAAGAACAAGGAGGCAGTAGATGAAGCTGCTGCAGTACACGTAATGATTGACATCCCTGAAGGGCAATGGGTCTTTGAAACCAAACGCACCAGATGGACAATATCAAACCAAATTTTCCTCACATTTGACTTTTTGCCTACTACGGTAAAACGTGCCATTTTGGAGCAATACCTGAAAGATGGTCTCACTGTTTACAGCGAAATACAATCTTTAGAGATGCAACACTTTACACTGATGCCACACCTGTGCACCGGCAAAGCCATCGCAGTTCTGACCCCAACTGAGGAGATCATGAAGGACTTAACCCAGATCCTGAACTCCACATATATCAATAATGAAGGGCATACCACCAACCCTTTCTGGGTAACCGTGGACAGCGCGCCCCCCATCTGCACCCACTGTGATGTATTTGGCCATAAGGCACATGCATGCCCCACCAAGGAGGGCATCACATTTCAAGAGCACCCCTCAGCAGCCATGGCCAGTGGAGAGGCGCACTACAAACCAACCGCAAGCACCAAAGAGGCTTTCCCGTGGGGAGCACAAGGCTGCTACCTACTGGTAAAACCTATTTCCCCGCAAGGGCAGAAGAAGGCCAAGAAGGCCCACAGGGCCGCGGCCAAGGAAGCGACTAAAGTCACCACCGCTATCCCACACTCCCAACGCCAGGAGGACATTAAAACCTTTGTGGCGGAAGCAACTTGGGAATCCATCAACTAATCAGATTGGGAAGCCCATGCCAATTGGGACACCTGATCTGAGGATCCAATGGGTGACTTGATTTCACCTGATCTTTGCAACCAAGCTCCAGTCAAAACTGACTTGGTCTTCAACCTACCTAAAAATTTTTTTTGACCCACTTGATGGTGCACCAAACTCATCTGCACCGCAAAAAATTTGTCCAACGTTGGGGAAACAAAAAGCAAAGGCAAAAGCCAATGTGAACCTTTCTGCTAAAATCAGAAAAACTACCAATAGTGTTGCTGCAAACACCCATGCTGCCGTAAAGGCCCATGGGGATCTCGAGAAGGCTAGTGGGCCTAGGTGCCCACCCCCTCACACCTAAGGTGTAATGGGGAAACCTTCACTTTAGAGGGACACTGAATATTGGTAGAATCAAGGCCTCACCGTCCTGGGCTAGGAAACTGAGTTTTTTACAAAAAAGATTACCTGTGGATATCCTGGCCATCCAGGAGTCCCACTGTCCATGAGGTTCCGAGGATGCTTGGAAAACCATGCTCCTCACATCCCTATCCTTTTGGTCAGAGCACTGTGGGGTGCTAGTTCAGGAAAACAACATTTTCAAATTTAATATCGTCGGAATCCTTCCTCAATGGCTGAGTCCTCATTGTCACTTTCTCATGGGCTGACGTGGCACATGCTATCATCAACATCTACGCCCCAACCTGTGCATGAGAACGTCAGGAATTTTTCTCATCGGTCAAATCCCTCCTGTTACCCCCAGACCCTTTCATAGTCAGTGATATGAGCTGTTGGCTAAACACACCAATGGACCGTTGGCCTTCCTCCTCCCATGCCCCCCAGGGTCACGTAGAACTTCGCGTTCTAAAGGCCACCCTTGGGTTAATGGATGTGCTGCCGCGGTGAGCCCCACTGCTCAAAAACATGATGTGACCCCACATCCACAACGGCCAATTAAGGTCCATGACCTGCATAGACCTTATCCTTACACCAGCGAAATTCCAACCCAACATTTCCCACTTCAAAACAACTAAAATAAAATTCTCTGACCACCAGCTGGTCTCAATAACCAACCACCTACCTGTCACAGTGGCTAAGGCCCCACACTGGTGCAAAATCCGCCCTCCCAAACTTGCTTCTCCAGGATTTTCCACTTGGGTGGAATCAGCAACTTTGGCAAAAGAGTTTGTTACACCATTTTTGCGCGGACCCCATCTCCACATGGTCAGCCTTCAAAGAGAACACCATCTGCCAATCTCGCCACCTCTCCTCCTGACGCTCACTTGCCACATCAGCTGTCATCTCACGCGCTCTGGCAGAGTTGGCACACCTGGAGTCCAACATCCCAGCCACGGGATACAGCCCTGCATAGGGCTGGAAGTGGGCGGAGGCAGCCGCCCATCTCAACACGCTCAAAAGGCAACACAAACATCAGGTTTGTGTTCAGTACAGGGCCAAACACATCACAAAAGGCGACAAGTGCACCACATTTTTTTTAAAAAAAAATTTGCACCACGCCAGAGTGTGGCCTGCACACAGGTCAAAGATTGGATGATTCCATCGCGGATACGCCAGCCAAAGTGAAAATCAAAACAAAAAAGTATTAATCCAAGTTATACTGATCCAATCAATTCAGCTGGCTGAAGTGACAGAATTTCTCGACTAAACCCACATCTGCACCATTTTCCAATACCCAGAAATAATGAATTTGATTATATCAAACGAATTATGGACAGCCATCTGCGGTGCACCAAACTGGAAATGCCCAGGCCCAGATGGCAAACCATATGAATTCTATAAAAAGTACTTCAAATATATATCCCCACTACTTCTTGCCTCACTTAACCAGAGCCTTCTGGAAACGCGCCTCCTACCAGGAGGACAAGAGGCTCCACTGTCAAACTCTTCAAGAAAGGGGACAAGCTAGACTTAGCCAACTGGCGCCCCATTTCTTTAATTAACACAGATACAGAAATTTTAACAAAAATCATGGCTAACCATTTAGGAATTGTAGCATCTGCCACCATCTCCCCAGAACAATTCAGTTTCATACTCAGAAGGTCGATTTGGGACAACGTGCACTCTGTGGCTAACGCATGCCAGTCCACAGCCTCTGGGGCACTTGTATTCTTGGACCAACAGAAGTCCTATGATAGAGTAAACTGAAAATACCTCAGGGCCTGCCTCCATCAGTTCTGCTTACCCCCTCGCTTCATCAACTGGGTGATGCTGCTCACGGAATCTGCAACAATGGCAGTACATGGCCCTGGATTCCTAACGGAAGTAGTCCGCCCTCAAAGGGGCTTGTGACAAGGGGACCCTTAGCCCACTCTTATACAATTTCAGCCTTGATCCACTACTTCAAAACATGAATGACAACTCACTGGGGTCCATGTGCCAGGCCAAGCCCCAGTCAAGATGATGGCGTTTGCAGACAACTGTGTGGTTGGGGTGTCTAATAATAAAGATGCACGCGCACTTGAAGCTCTCATCCAGGAGTACTCCCAGGTAAGTAACACTGCACTGAATGCTTCCAAAACTGAAATCATCCTCCTTGGTCGGTCTCAAAACTGCTGGGCCCCAGCAACCAGTGCCCAGCCTGACCCATCTGCTTGCACACGTGCTCGCCCTCCCAGCTCACCCCACACCGCCTCACTGGTGCTCCCCTTCATGCCACGCCCTACCATAGGACCGGTCCACCATCTGGGCGTGTGGCTGGAGGCAGTCGGGTACGCATCAGCAGCAATGGAGAGTCGTATTCTAGACAACGTGATGAAGTGCATCGCCTCCCTCAGAGCTCACCCTACTTCACTTACTGGCAGGGTTGTTTTAGCTAACTCTATGCTCCTCTCCAAAGTCTGGTTTGAAGCCCACGCATCATTTCTCCCCAAGCTTTTTCAAATCCTTGTATGCCCTGCTGCAAGGATGGCTTTGGTCAGGCCGCCCACCACCAGTATGACTAGAGGTCATGTTTGGCCCTCATCATCATGGTGGCATGGGCCTGCTTGACTTCAAAGCCCATGATGCCAAGATCCTGGGCACCTAAATTGCGGCTGTCACCACCCCTACGCTCCCCTCCCAACACTGGTCCCGCGCAGCCTGCTCCAACTTCTCCCGCACCTTGGGCCTCAACAATCCATCGAGCCCTCACTCCCTGATGAAATACCTCGCTTCACACCCTTCGGCCACAGGTCCTTACAGGACTAAAACCCACGACAAAAGAATCCTTCTCTACATGCGGAGCGCTGAGTGGAGAATTCTTATTAGCAGACACACAGCCCAGAGAGGCCGCCCCTCTCCTCAGTTCACACAAGAGGTACAGGGGCTACCCATCCAAGATAACGTGATCCCCACACGGCCCCATGTCTTATCCAGGGTGGACTACCTGGAAATGATGAACATCCCTTACTCCACTGAGACCCAAAAGACTATCTGGAAATACGCTCACCATCCTCTGTCGCAGCCTCAAATCCATTCCCATGTGTGGCGCTGCCTGAGGTGTGTGTACCATATGGCTGAGCGCTCTAACACTTTAAACTCATCCTGCGTCGTGTGTGTCCAGTATATGGAACGCTGTTCCACCGCCTGGAGAAGTGCCCGACCTCTAATGAGATATGGCGCGAAGTTCAACGTCTGCTTGGCCAGGATCAAACACATCCCTTTAGTCTGTCAATAGATATGTCTGCTTTATCAATGGCCTCCCCCCTTCCACCCTCCCTCTGTGCTCTGGTGGTTGCAATCGCCATGTGGACTATCCACACGATTGTCTTGGATGCCATCGCAGGCTCCACCCCCACCCTCCCACAAGCTGACCACAGATTTTGGTCTCATTTGGTGGATTACTTTTAGGCGTGGATGTTTGGATACCTCCCACCACGTCGCCGACAGCTGATCTCTTCCTAGTTCCCAGTTTGGTTCATTGAATCAGACCATTTCCTCCACACGTGTTCAATTGCGGCTACAGCCCCTTCACACGTTCCCTCCCCCTCCCCATAAGTGGCGTTCCCGCTGGCAACAAGAGATAGCATCGCTTCTCTGGGGTGCCTTCCCTGTTATTAAGTTTTGTATCTTTTGGGTCAAATTTGGAAGTGTCCGTCCCATGGTCGGCCTTCCTCACAATAAATTTAAATTTAAATGTATTGATCTTTAAAATCCTTTTCATGTCAGGCCTTTTTAAAAGTGATACTGTTAACTGAGGCTTGAGCCTGCAGTTTGATTAGTGTATCTGCAAGATTCTCAACATATTGGTGGTTGTTTTTCTCCTTGGAATCTTCTAGGACCAAATATAGCAGCAATGAAAGGGATTAATGCCTTCCATATAGAACCTGGAAAGGCAACATCTCAGTGGTGTAATGGTAGGGTATGCTGTAGGAAAACACAACTGAGCTTAGGAACGTGCTCCATTCGATGGTTTGTCCAAAGTTAGCTTCTGGACAATGTTCATATGCGTCTCGTTTACATGATCAACCATTTCATTTGGCTCAGGAGAATAGGGAGTAGAGAGCACACCTTTCACTCCCATCAATTAATTGAGCTTAGTGATAAAGTTGGCAGTAAAATTGCTTACATTATATTTCAGGAAATTTGTGGACAGCCAAGTTTGTGAATAAAACTTTCAAGGATAAATTTGGCCATCGTCGCTGCACCTACTTTCTAAATAGCCTTAACTTTAACCCACGTGGTTAAGTTGTCAATAGCCACGTTGATATACTTGGCCTTAGACTTTCTTGTGGGAAGCGGTCCAACAACATCTATGATTACACTATTCCAGGAAAATTTTGGCCAATGTGCTGGTAAAATGTGCTATTTTGGAATGGTTTTTTGCCTTGGCATTCAGCGCAACACTCCAGAGTTTCTTGATTAATAAAGTGCATTGACTCCCAGTAGTAATAACTCTTCAGATGCTTCTTTGTTTTCTTGCATTACCGTGACCTATGGCCTTATGAGCAGCCATTATTAGATCCGTTTTTGCCAAAGGTCTTGGAAAAATGACCTTCTTTCCTTTGATCATTTTGTACAATGTTCCATTTTCAACTAGGGTTTCCTTTTGTAGATCTAAGAGCAATTTCTAGACAGATTAAAGCTATTTTTGGAATTCCCCACTAAAATATTCTTTGGAACAGCTCATCTGTGGCCAAACTGATGGTGGTTATTGTAGGTAATTTGTTATAAACAGTCAGCATTTTGGTGCTTCACTCCTGCACAATGCTTGTTCATGTAATTAAAGGCTTGAAGCTTCAATATCCACCGCGCAACTTGGCCTATAGGTTCCTTTAAGTTGTTCAGCCATCTTAGGGATTTATGATCTGTTACAATTGTAAAGTGAGTGCCGTGAAAATAAAACTGAAATTGCTTAAAGGCGTATATGACCGCCATATTCCTATTCCATCAATGTGTAGTTCCGCTAGTGGAAATTTAATGTCCAACTAGAAAAGGCGATTGGATGATCCTTATCATCTTCCCCTATTTGAGACAACATGGCTCTGAAAGCTGTGAACAAGGCATCAGTTTTAACGACAAACTCTCACTCATAGTTTAGTTATCACATAACTAGAGCTGCTATTTAGGCTAATCAATGCTGATCAAATGCCTCTTTACAGGCCTAAAATTCAATTAAATGTGACCTTATCATTAGGTAGATTAAATAGCTCTCCAATTTGTGCAACATTGAAATGAATCCTTAATATTAAAAGATCATGCTTAGGAAAATTTGTATATTATTCTTACATTTGGGCTTTTTCATCTTCAATATTGCATCTAGTATGTTTGGTTGGGGTTGAAGTCATCCCTTATTGTTTATAACACATGGGACTCAAGCTAATATTGCCCAATTACAGGTGCAATTTTAGATTTAAGTTGACATACTGGCCCTCCCTGCCAGTCTATAAACCAATCAAACTTAGCCATGATCTTCAAAAGGCAAAATAATGACTCTTTACTCTTGGACATGCTAACAAGGATACATCTGTAGTATCCTGCTATGTCATTTAAAGTTTGAATATCACATCCAAAATTGAGCTGTATCATCTTAATAATTGTCTCAACCTTGGCTGTTTATGGCTTAAGAACTTCTTTAACAACTTTTGGAAATTAGTTGGTTTAATTACATCAAGGCTTGATTCTTCAGTGGTTAAAGCATTGTTACCTCTCTCATTAGGATGGCGCGTAGAATAGTTAGGCAAAATAGGCATTTTGTGTGTGCTTTAGATCAGAGAAGTTTCCACCATATCAGGGTTTATTTACAATTAATATGATTCAGATTGATTATTAGGCTCCAATTTCCTGAAGGCTGGACTTCTGTTTAAGTTATAGTTATTTTATGTGGAAGAAAGAGAATCTTTGGTATATCTTTGGGAATAAGGGTCCATATAAAAAAAGCTCCCTGCTAAATTTGATGGAGTTTGTTTATATGCAATACATCTCCATGATGGCTAGATAGTGAGTGTTTTGTAGCAAATATAAACACTTGTTAAAATGTCTATTCTCATAAGTTCCTATTAGGGTGTATTTCTGGTTCTCACCTGTAAAGAGCACCACTGTTAAGTTTTTAAGGATTTACTCGCTTTTGTTAGTATACTTCTGCTTCAATAGTCAGGAAGAGTTTCGTCAATATACCCTTGATTCTGCTCTGTACCAAATGGCATTTCCTAACCGTTCTGAAGCTCAAAAAGCTGCAACAAGAATTAATGACTCTTCTGGTCTCTTTTGGGTAATTTTCACTCTATAATCAGGAACTCTCCTGACGCAGGTAATAATGACAAGCTCCCTTAACACTTGTCTATACTTCTTAATATGAAGATAGAATCAATAGAAGACAGTAAAAGAAAATATGATATAATATAAAAAGATAATTATTTTATTTCAAGGCCAGGAGCCAGTATTTTAACTTCTAGGGCATCTCTTGGCCATACTCATCTATTAGGGGAGTGCTTTAAAGCCATGGCAATCCTTTATGGATTATGGTAATGGTTATTAATGTTCCCCAATATAATTTGGCCTTAAATCAACTTAATTAATTTTATTTCAGCTTGTATGAAGGCACTTCTACTCTTGTAATCAGGAGGATTTTAGGCAATATATTAGCACCTCAGCGGTGTATATTCACGTTTTAACCAGACCATTTATGTTTCATAATACAGCTAACAAAATTAATAAATTAGAGAAAAGAAAATATGAAAATCGAATAATGACATACCCTAATTGGGATGACAGCATGCCTCTTGATAGTACTAGGTTTTCCAATTGGGCCACTCATGTGCAAGTACAATTGTGTTAACTACAAAAATTGTTCACACAAAAATTTATATTCACTTATTGTGATTGTATTATATATTAAAAGTGCATTTACGTTTATGCCATAAACCCATATGATTCACCCAAGTGGGTTTCATAATCAGCCATGATAGTATTGTTTCATAGCTATCATTATCTATGATAATTAATATGTTTGGATGGAGTCAAGGCTGTTTTGTGTGAATATGCTTTAACTGATTATGTAGATAAATTGGTAAGGATTAAGGGATCCATCAATTGGTGCAATCTATTAGCATTGATGGTTTTCTCATAGGGCTTATCTTTGAGCTAACCATCAAAATCTAACTATGTATAAAATAACCATATACATATATTTTTACTACACAATATTGAATAATATATTATCTTTTTATGAATATGTAATCATTGTGCACTACACCTTATCTAACTTTTTATTATCTAAATTATTATTGAATTTCAAAAAAACTGGCCACATATCTCTCCTGTAAGTTATATAAGTGATTAAAATGAATCTGTATGTCATTTGCTTTACAATTCTACCTTGAGTATATTTGTTACATAGTATAAATTATAAGTTATCCATGTGTTGTGATTTAATTTAACCAAACATATAAATATTGAGCTTTTTAATAATTTCATTAAATAATATGTATACATAGGCTTGTAATTAATTTGAACTTCTGCCAGTCTTGCGTCAATCTGTAGTATAATTTACTATTGGTTACTCTCCTAAGAGACCCTATTTTATGGTTATTGTGAACTAGATTAATACATAATTTGTAATGTCTCATGACATGCTTTCTGGTTAAAATTCTGGAGATAAGGAGAAGGTAAAATGAAAAAATGGTCAAGTTGGCTGCCCATCCAGACTTTAGGTACACTTTGGACAAAAATGGGTTAAAGACAAGAAGGACAAGGTGATGCTAATAAGGGGCATAATAGAGCTCGAGGCTTTACATCAACTGTCTTTAAAATCATGGATCATGGTTTATATAAGGATGGATCATTACATTAAATTTATATCAGGGTTGGATTAATATTCAAAAACAATACTACCAAAAGAAAGAAATTATCATCTTGTTTCCAAGTATTGAGTTTAAGCAAACTTAAAAATGAGGCTACAATTGATGGAAGTCTCTCTTTAAAGACTAGAATCAACTCCAAGCCTAGGAGAACCAATACTAGATCCTCAACATAACTTTATTTATAATGAAGTTGTTTTACCAAACTCTCTGTTGGTAATCTTCCCTTTCAGAAAATGTTATTTAATTCACTAATCAATAGTACTTTTTGCCTTTTCTGCTGTTTACCTTCTAATAGAGGTCTCAGCTTTTTAGTAATTGAAAGCCAAATCTGATTTATTTGGGTACTTGAAGATGCCTGAGTTGGACAATTCAAGTTGGCATAAAGCTGATTCAGATATTCTACTCTCTTTAAGTTGGCCCTTGGTGTCAGAGTGGCTTCTTAGTGGCGATGACTAGAAAATTTCACTTAAGTACGGTCTGAGAAAATGGCAAATATCATAGATCTCAACTTCTAATGCTATTTTTAGGACTATGCAAAAAAGTAATTGTAAACTATAAGTATAGAAAAAATATGGTATTTTATTTAATAATTAAAAAGATGGTACAATTTAAAGTACCAGAAGAGAATAAGGAATGTGATGAGTGATAGGAAAATACCACATTTGAGTGTATAAGAAGAAAAATGAATGCAGGAGGTGATGGCATAGTTCAGGTTTAGAAAAGAGTAGATCAGGATTCCTTATTGAAGGCTGGACTGAGATCAAATAATGGTAACACAGTCAAGTGGTTTCCATTATCTGACATTAAGAAGCTAGTAGGTATTAAATTATAATGTGGCATAGGTGGCTAATGGAAGTGATTAAGGAGTTAAACAATAAATATAATTTTAGGCTTAATATCAAGATGATACTATGTTCTTTTGGCCATTTTCTCTCTCATCGGCTTGTAGAGCACTAATTGTGACAATTTATCTGAAATTCACACGGAAGAGATCAGCGTTAACTTGAGAAATCGCTCAATGCTCAGATAACTAAAGATTACTATTAGTTTTTGGGCCTTAGGCCCAATAAAACATCAGTAATAAATAATATTGAATTTTTAGGCCTTAGGCCTGAGTAAGAAAAGTTGACACATAACTGAATTTTGTTTTCTGACCATAGGCTCAAGAAATAGTTGGAAGATAAAAAAATAATAATACAGCAAAGTCAAATTTGATGAAAACAACAAAAAACAGGAACTATAAGTTGAGAATTTATTTATCCTAGGGAAAAGCCAAACAGGAGATATTTCTGTTTATACGTCTCATTTATAGCAAGGTGTGCCTCAAAGATAAAGGTTTCTTGGACAATTCTAATGGTCAATTCTAGAGAGCTATATATACCATTCTTACATTAGATGACTAACCACATTTTTACATATATATGAAATTTTTCTCTGTGGGTCTCTCCATGAGCGTTCACTGGGTGTGTTGGCCATCTGTCATGGTTACTACGCGTTATGTCAACTTGTCCTCATTCCAAATAGTTTTGTACAGTTCATCATTTTTCTTACTACTGCCAAAAGTGTTTCCTACTCTTCCGCTATGTACTAGTTGATCTCAGACCTCTTGCAGTTTTAAATGGTGTCGATCTTCTGGCGGATTAGATAAGATCTTGCGGATTGTTTCACAGAGGTTAAGCCCACAGAAACAACAGAAAGACAATATGAAGATCACCATTCTTCTTTTTTAGCACTAGGTTCAAAGCTCTCCATTCCTCAAATGATAATAAAATAGATAAAGTATTATCAAAGCGCTTTATGGAACAAAATCTTATTATCAAAGCAGCTTCACATTGCCAAAACCAAAAGGTCTACTTCAGATATCAACTTTGGACTGCAGAGTCCACTGAAGCTTTCTAACTAAAAGTGATCCCATTTTACCTCTCTGTCATTACTGTTATCTCTCTTTCTGAGGTCACTTCTACCTCTTAACCAAGCAGATAATCTCACTCACTATTTACTCAGTACAACTCTTGGAGAAATTAAAAGCACATCGCCACATTTCTCATAATTATTCTTTAGCATCTGATCCACCAGCAACCATTAGTAACTTAATAGTATAACTTTTCTTGATTATCAATGGCTTCTATTCTCCAGTAATTGTTTTATATTAATAGTAATGAACTCCTTTCTGAGGCAACCAGATCTGGTGCATTCCTCTGCAATTACTCAGCTATCATTATCAAAACTAATTGGGTCCTAGTATTCAGCTAGCAGGAGGAAACCATCTGGTTTATTTCCTAACATTTCCCCCCTCTTAACCAGTTAGTTTTCACTACTATGTCACCTACATCTCATCTTCTGCTAACCAATCTGGAGGGAGCATATCTATATTTGAGAGCAGAACCTTCCTTATTCTGATGATGGTGTATGAGTCCTTCCAGGTGGTTTGCTTATTGTTTATATGTGCAGAGGAACTTAGAATGCACTTGGCTGACAATCCAGCCACTTTCTAGTTCCTCAATCTTGTAGGCGTCAGTGCTCATTTTTTCTAATATCTAAAAGAATCTGTCCAGATGCTAGCTAGCTCTTTCCGCCGCCTATATCCATGATGGACATAAAAACAGTACATGCTCTCCTATTGTGAACTGCGGCAGTCCGCTATGTAATTATTAATCAGAATTGTACTCATTAATTTTTCCAGCCAAACAGGTCGAGTATGCTTAGTATGAAGTTTAATAACTATAGACGTCAGATTCATTAGATAGCGTTGAGGTTCTTTCCACTGGTATTCTCTACACAAGAGTAAAGTAGTGGAGTATAGGTAGGTGTCTACCATAGTGTACTTGAAAGGAATCCTTTCCGTCACCAAGTGATAGCTGATATCATATGCAAAAACTGCAGTGGAGAAAATAATTCTCCATTCAGATAGTCAATCCCTTACAAACTTTCATAAGAAATTAACTAAAGTTTTATTAACCCGTTCATAGGTCCCAATAGATTCTGTATGGTATAAGTAGTTAGCACCCCGCAGATCGCCATTGACTTGTTCAGCTTAGGAAGGATATGAGAGGTGAAGTTGGTTAAGTTGTCTATTAGTATGAACTGCGGAGAACCATACCTTTTAATGACACACTCCATTATAAGCTTGGAAGTGGTTACAGCTCACAGATCGCTGATTTCTCGCGCTTCTAACCACCGTATCAAGTGATATATCACTATCAGGATGCACTTGGAGAAATTTGCGCCCATTGGCAAGGGTCCCACAGTGTCAATGGATACTGTATTACAAGCAAAACGGAGTTTTACTATATCATAAGTGGTTCTCTTGTGAAAGGTTCTCCACATAACATTGATGATAACAGGTGATCGTTTCAGGCACGTCAAAATGCTTACTTTCCCAGTTAAACGGCTTTATAAATTTTAATGTTTCCATAGTCCTCTGTGCCCTACCGCCTTGTGTGCATCCAAGATGATACCCCATCTGTTGGGCCACCAGGGAGGAATCATTGGCGGCGCGTTTATCTGAAGGCAGGCTTCAAAGCTTTCAGTTTTGGACGAGATATTCTCCATTAGAATAAAGGAAGGTAAAGTAAATAATTTTTTCTGCTGAGATGTACTTTTTTAGAGTAATCAAGTATTATTTAGAGTGCTTCAAAGTGTAAGGAAATGAAGAGGAATATTAAGGGTAGTGTCATGGGACCTGTAGGAAAGTCCTAATACTAGGATAGGTGGGAATAGATAAAAGTTTGGATTAAGACTAAATAAACTTGGAAACGTAGATATTTCCCAAATTTGGCATAATTCATGTAAAGCCCCAAATTCGATATACCAGTAAAGAACATAGAATTGAACTCCATTCTCAAAATTATTGGGTCATTTAGGAATTGGGCCCTTCGGATTAATAAATTGACCTTCCCCCTGGACATGACTTTCACCTAATTTAGGGAGAATCCTGACACCATCGAACAGAGGGCTTCAGAAAACTCATTGTGATCCCACCAATCTTCTTAAATAGCCCACCATTCCTCAAGAAGATATCCTTACTCATCCCATCCAATGCCCAAATTATTTGAGTTGACTCATTGGCATAATTTCCACTGATCAATTTCTCATACAAATTTCAGTGAAATCTGATGTGATAGAAACGGTTAGTAAGCGTGATTGGCAATCAACGTTATGGTGCTTTGCACCCAGCTGGTGGATTATCTCAGAATCATATGCTTGAAGCCTGAGCGCCCACTGGGCGAGGCGCCCCTCAGGCTCCCAAAAATTTTTAAACAGCATAATGAAGTGTTACCAGTCGCAACTTTGGACTTTACTTCATGGAGATATACATAAGATTGTTTGTATACATAAATTACCTCTAGGCACTCCCATTCAGTTATAGTATAGTTCCTCTCATGTCAGTTTAGACCCCTGCTGCAATAAGCGATGGGATTCTCCACCCCATTGTCATCCTTCTGTGACAATACAGCTCCCACAGAGGAAAGGGAAGCATCAGTCTGATGATAGAAACTTTCTCAGAATTCAAGAACTGCAGCACCGGAGTGTTGATAAGTGTCAATTATAAAGATTCAAAAGCGCTCTAAACTTATTCCATCCACTTAAAAGTAGCTTTCTTATTCAGAAACTCAAATAGCGGGGCTGATACAGCTGGAATTGGGAATAAAACAGCGGTTGTACTGAACCATGCCCAAAAAGACTTGTATATCCCGTTTGATCTGAGGTCAGGCCATCTTCCTGATGGCTTCTACCTTAGCTAGTTACAGTCAATGGCCTCTGGTGTCTACCACGAAACCAGGGTATTCCAGATATTATATGAGAAAATGACATTTGTGAGGATTGGTTTTAAATTTAGCCTCTGCAAGCCAGCGTAATATTTCTTCCAGTGATCTATATGCACTGAGAACGTCTGTGAAAAACGTTATTGTTTGTCAAGGTAGACAAGGACGCATGAGAACTTATGATCACCCAGGATAGTGTCTATGGCCCTTTAAAACGTAGCCAGGTCTTTACATAAGCTTTGAGGCATATGAGTGGGCTGGAATAACCCCTTGGAGTAATCATAGCACACCTTCTCTTTCCACCGTGAACAACTCATCTGCAAGTACAATAAGATCAGGTCATAGCTGTAAGATAGTGATCACCGCCAATATGATCTAAAGCATCATCAATTAGGGGTAGCAGACTTAAATCCTTTTTGTGATGCTATTACTTTTAATAGTTGATCACTACCAGTTGTATATCCTACATTTTAACATTTAACACAGGCGCGGCCCAATAACTTTTTGATGTCTCAAGCAAACTACTCCAGCAAATTCACTATTTTGTCAGAAATCACCTACTCCAGAACCCTTAAGAAGCGGATTGTCTGAAGAGCAAATAAGATGTTTTCCCCAGTGTCCACTTGATGGGCAACTCCACAAGCACACCCCAAATCATGGTCACGAGATTCAAAAATCTCATGGTAACTCTTGAATAACATAATTGCCTGATCTTGTTGCTCCTCTGATAGCCATGTCAAAGCTTCACACAGAACCACTGTAATTATTTCAGCTGAAGTTTGGGTGGGATACCAAGTTCTTCCAATAAACCAAATTCATGAAGGCTAAGGACCTCCTCAACGGGGGTCAAGCGTAAATAAGGCACCACCTGATGCTTCTGGACCGTAAGGGCTCCTTATGTAGGTTTACCAGAAGAATTTTTATGTGCCCAGGGCCAGATACTAGTATTCATGGAGCTACATGAGGCTTAAGGCGCGATTGGCAATACGGAATGAGGGCCTCCCAGAACATCCCTTCTGGTATCTCCACTTTGAGCTCCATTCCTACAATTTCTTAAAGTATGGATGGTATCATTATAGCACACGCTGATCATAGTGGTATTATTCAGTTTTTATATTTGATTAGGAAGAACCATAGTATGCTGCTTTAAGCGCCAGTAGTGAATGGGAACTATGCCGTCACAGTATGCAAGGTTGATTTTACATTGCAGGTTAATCCTTGGGATATCCCTTTTGACGTGAAGTAGACAGGGCTCCGCTAACCCAGGATCTCGAAGGTTTTCTATGTTATGTTGACCACAGCCCCAAACTGGTGCATAAAAACGGCGCCAATTAACATGTCATAATTGTGGTTCAGCAATACAATTGCTGGTGTGGAGGCAGTAAAAACCCAAACTAAAGAGACAATGCAATGTACGCTCCCTCCAAAATGGTACTTTACGCCCACACGGTCCCATATACTCCAGGTGCTCCACTCAAAGTAAAAGGCAGCTTAGCTACCAACTTTGTTGACACTATGTTGACTGAAGTGCTAGTGTCAATGATTTCATATAATTTTCGTTTTTCCACATAAATTCACAATAATTAAGCTTGGATAAAGAATAATTAGGACTGTTTGATAAATGAAAATCTAAGATTTCTTCTTATCAAGAAAGTTCATGGTATTGGACCCTACCTGTGGTTACTCATTTTCAATCCACTCCACAGAGATATTAAAGTTCATGCACTCCATCGAAGCCACATCTGAGGAGGGTTGGGGCTTGGTTGCTGAGTTATACTCCAAAATTTTACAGGAGTAAGGTTTTTGAATCTTATTACAAATCTCTTCCATGACGCCCTTCTTAGCTTGGAAGCAAGTTAGCCCTTTTATGTTGTTGGTAGTTTGTTAGTAGAGAAACACATCATTGTGGTTATAAGAACTGACATAGGATAACTCATTATGGTCAGTAAAGACATAAAATTTGATTCAGTGAAAGTAGAGTCTCATCTTTACTCCTTTGTTCTTTTATCTGATCATCCAAATTCAGAAGAACTTCATGAACATTCCGCTTTGCAGGGAAGCTATGTAATGCCCTTGCTGACTGCAACTGAAGCAAGTTATTTAAAAGGGCCCAATTTCAGAATGTCATTAATCCCAGACTGAGAATTATAAGCTGGACAAGGGTAGGGCGGAGCAATAAAGAGTGGCTGCGGATGAACTGAATGATCATAGGTCAGTCATGGGTTGGTTGGCAGACTATAATTTGGCCAATGATTAGCATTCAGATTACGAATCAGTCACTGATGGCCTCCCACCAATTAAGATCCAATGACAGTCCCTGATGGTTTCTGGTCCCTGTTGGGTGAACTAAACGTTGCAGCTAATCACCGCAGATAGATGATAATCCGCAATAAGGGGATATAACCCTGTAGAACTGGAGCCATCGCATTGTAGAGCTCCTGATGTGCTTTCACAGCAGCAGACATAGCAATACTGACATCCGCCTCTTATAGTGTTCACACCCCTACCAGCACATGCGCTTCCAAGGTGAAGCAGTAAGTGAATGCTGAAAGAGTTTCATTCCATTAAAACCTGATAGTCAGTAAGTCTGATTCTCTTTGTGTCATTTTTATGTGCTGGGAAACAAGCGTAGGACCAGATCTTTGACCTCCTTTAGGTCACCGAGATGTCCTCCAGGTAACAGGTGACCTGGTTGGTGCTCTCAGCATCTAAGGTGGAGATTTACAGCGCCATATGACAATCTTAAACTCCTTTGACGAAAACTCAAAATTTTAAAGAACATGTGCATATTGCCTCCCCAGCTAAAAGGATTCAATTTTTGATGTGCACATTATCGTCTTGTTCTGGGCTGCAATTTCTGGGAGTGAACTGAGAAGTCACTAACCTAAAAAAAGTACCCCCTTACATGGGGAGTACAGTTGGGGTGGGGGACAAAACTTGGTTCTACCATGGTCCTGTGAAAAGTGGTGGCCTCTAAGGCTGCGATTTCAACGATGAACTAGGGGAGCTCACTCGCAGAACCATAATAAACATCCCCAGAGTTGAGACTATCTGTGACCTGAATCTCTTCACCCTCCTGGGCAGCAAACAGCTCCAACACGATTTGTTCCACTTCAAATGAAATGCTCTGGAAGTGCCCTTCCTTGGCGTCCTGTCTAAGATTATCAACATCTTTTTTTATTCCTCTTATAATTCTTTTTCCGCGGCCAGTTTTCACTCAAGGTTTAGAAGACGCTCAATGACTTCGTCAAAAGTTCCTTGCAACCTGGAACTTTGGCATCCGTAGTCATAAGCTGGATGAGATGAAAAATTTATTTGATTTACTAAGACAGATTGTTCCTAAAGAGCTCCTCATTTTGACCATCATAGATATTCTAAACTAACCCTGAGATCGGCATACTCCAAAGACTTGCTGAATGTAAGGGTCACAGTCCGTCCTTGGTTGGCATTGTTAAAGCCCTTTAGGTGATTTAACCAATATAACAACTGCCATATTTGACGGAAAATAGTGACAAAGCTCTGGGTTTATGGTGACGCGGTTGTTGATTCATTCCTCTTTCAGCTGGCTGAGATCAATTGCAATATAGTTGGCTTTGTTGTTGACTTGGTTCTCCAACAAGGTAACGCAGTCCCTGATGCAACCCACATCAGAGTTAATACCCAACACTTATTCTGTCATTTATTGCATGAACCGTCTTTGTATTTTCTCTTAATGTAGTCACGTCCCTAATCAGTTGAGCTTGAGTCATCTCCAGCTCAACAGCTTTCCCATGACCTGGGGTAGCTCCTGGATTAACTGGAGCACCAGCTGATCCATCCAACTATGAGCTTCAGCAACATGGGTGTTTATCTGGACAAGCGCCCCCACATCTCTGAGAACGTCTCCTCAAGACGTTACAGAAAGATACAGTTGTCAAGATGTTGCACTTTAGTGAACCTCATTACATCACCAATTCTAGTACTATGGCAAGCCAGGACTTACAGGAGCTTCCAAATAGATGGCTGTACATATGCGACAAGGTCCTCTACTGGCCCATTAAAGTCAAGATGGCGCGTTAAGACCAGTGGTGGTTGCATCATGATAAGACATATACAACTAATAGCCCTGAGCCTGATCTCACTGGATAAAGAAATGCTCATAAAATTCTCAACAGGATCCTCAGAGTAATGGCGTTATCTCCAAAGGAGCCACCCCATTTAATAAGAAGGTGAGCGGCGTTGACATCCGTGGAGCATCTATGCTGTGCCGTTTTGAGAGCTGGACAGGCGGATAACTGCAATTACATTGGATAGTCACTAAAGTCAGATGGCTCTGTCATGGTGAAAATGGTGGTTCTTCACCAGAAAATTCCATAGGGTCGCTGCTATAATAGTTTTGAAACCCCACAAGGTCTTTGCTAAGATTGTAAGAATTCTCATGGTTATGTATTCATGCTGCGTTAAAGTTGAATCAGCGTTCCCATATAGTGAGCGCCACTATTGATCTTCTGCTGAATTATATATTCTCTTGTGGATTGTTGCACAGAGGTTAAGCCCACTGATACAGTGGAAGGATGATATGAAGATCTTCATTTATCAAACGAGGATAATAAAATAGATAAAGTAGAAGTAAATTGCTTCCAGAAATAAAATCTTTATTATAAAATCAGTTTCAGATTGCCAAACCCAAGGGGTTTAAACCACTTCAGTTTCGTACTGCAGAGTCCATTGAAGATTTCTATCTAAAAGCCATCACCTTTCCACTCTCTATCATTACTGTTATCTCTCTTTCTGAGGTCACTACTACAACTCAACCAAGCAGATATATAACTTATAGTTCACTAGGTGTAACACTTGGCGAGGATGTAGATATATTATCATGTTTCCATTATTAGTATTTGGCATTTGATATGCTGGTAACCATTAGTAACTCAATAACATAAACTATTTTCAATTATCCTCAGCTTCTATTTTCTGTATTTGAAGTATACTGATTGTAATCAAACTACTTCTGAGGCAACCAGATCCAGAGGATTCCTCTGCAATCACTTGTCTTTAATTATTAAAAATGAATTGGATCCTAGTATTTAGCATAGTGATAGGAAACATCTGGTAATTTATGAAATTTGGTTCCATTCCAAGACCCATCTTAAAAATTATTATGGATTTAAGCATGAGTTGGCTTCTATTACTATTAAACTTCCTTAGTATCTAAAAAATATCCCTCATTTGCCTCCTCATGGAGCTGACTTATTGCGTTGACTTTTTCCCACAATGCAGCAGATTGGGGTTTTTAATTCTTAGTGCCTGGCCTTATTTATGGAAATTATATAAAAGGTTTGGCACTTCGTCTGGCAACTCCTCAGCCAAAGGTATCGTCCTTCCAAACGTTTCATAAGCTTTTAGGATTTCATCTAGTGGGCCGCTTGGGGATGGCATTTTTATATCAATTATGTATTTGGGACCAGGACTTACCTGTTATTGAATTTGTGAGTGTCATTCTCACGTAGAAAGTATTCAAATGTATTAAAAATGCTTAAGTAAGGTTGTCCTTGACTGCCACTCTGAACATGTGATTTGGCTTTCCTGCGAGATCTTTCCACCCCAATAGAAGTTAATATATAATTTAGCCTCTGAGGTTTCACCCACAGGAGATATAGATCCACCTCCAGAATTAGCATTTTCCTTTTATAAACAACTAACTTTTGTGCTGCATCCTAATTGACCTCAGCGGAATTAGCGGCCCATTTGAGTCTAGACAATCCATTAATTGAATGACTAAATAATGTAAGTTCTGTTTGAGAAATCATAACCTTGGTACAAAAAAGTTGTTAAAAACGATCATAGTATAAAATCAAATGCGCCACATGTAATCTTTGGAAGGTTTAGGATTAAACAATTTTATGTTTCCCATATCACCCCTGGAAGCTCTCAATTGCTTACACGGTGATTATCTCTTCTCAGGAGGCAAGAGGGACATGGCAGTTATTAGATGGTGGCCTCCATATGGCTAATATAAACTTAGTGGGTTAGTGGGTTTAATATATTTCTAATAAGAATACTTTGATTATTTTTACTCGTAGCATAATTTTTCTCCTTTAGAGAGATTAGGACTGGTATTTTGGTGGATAATGGTGCCTTAAAAGTATATTGATCAAAATCTAACTGACTACCCTGCGTTACAATACTTACCTGGGGGTATGGTTAGGGTAGGTGCATCTCAGCCTATTTTCACACTAAAAATTCAGGGCCTTGTTTATTGCAAGTTGGTAAGCATCACCTTGCTATCAACTTATTGGCAATATATAATTTCTGTACCCAATTGTATTGGGTGTGGTATGGTGTCATAATTTTGATATTAAAACAAAACTAATGAACAATACTTTGAGTTTAGCCTTGGAGAATGAGAAATATACTATACTTCCAATGTCTAGAGTGGCAACCCAAAGCAGTTTACCTCAACGGCCTTATGTTCATAACCTCAGTCTTACGCCTCTGCTGAATCCACTACAGAAACTCCCTTATCTCACTTCTTGGAGGTGTTAGAGTCAACATTTGATGCGGCTTCTGCAAATGCCTTTCCATAGCAGGTCAGAGTTTAACTGTGATTTCAAACTTACAGCTTATCTGGTGAGAATCTTCATCCCAATCTACCATTTACTTCGTAGGAAGAGGTAACTTTAGATGTTTGGGTTACAATCAACTTGTCAAAAGAGCTATCTTACGGCGTACCTATCTAAAATTTTCACTACTTGGCTTTGTGAAAAAGGCATATGGTTTCCATGCCCTTATGTAGATTATAGTAACTTAAATAATATTGCCATACTAATCTGCATCATATCCCTATGGAGTCACAAATTTCTTGCTATTTAAAAAACCAAAGCCTTCTACAAGCTGGATTGCTTAAACGCCTTTAACCAAAACCGCGTCAGAAAAAGGCTTAAATGGCTCACTACGACTGATTACCAGATAGGGGATTTTCCAATTTCATCATCAAGCCTTTTGGGCTCAATAATACATCTTCAATTTTCAACATTATATTGATGCGGTGTTAGGAGAGTTTCTAAGTGTATGTGCTGTAGCCTATATGGAAGACATTTTAGTTTTCTCCCCTGATCAAGTGACCCATGAGATTAACCCGTGGCAAGTGGTAAAACATTTAATAGCAGCAAACTTGACGCTAAAAACATTAAGTGAGAGTCTTTTTTCCCAGGCCATCTTCTGGGAAACATCTTTCTTGACAGAGGTCACATGATCACTCCAAACAAGGAGAAGGCTATATGTGTTTGGGCCGCGCAGAACTCAATTAAAGAATTGTGAGGCTTTTAAGGACTTGCACTTTATTTAAGAAGGTCACGCTAAAAATTTTAAAAGTAGCTGCACCCTTGTATAAAGTCAGGTAGAAAAAACTCTGAAGTGGTCATCTGCACTGGATGATGCCTTCTAAGCTGCGAAGTGCACTTTGGTCACCACGTTGGGTCTTCACCACGTGTATTTGAATAATAAAGTTTATAGTAGCTATTGATGCCTCAAACTTTACCATTGCTGCTGCCCTGTTACAGGTGGGCAAAAATGGAGTTGAGCATCCCATAGGATATTTTTACAAGATATCCTTACATGAGTTGATTTACGGTGTATATGATCAAGAAATATTGGCTATAGTTGAAAAACTAACCTATTGGTGGCTTTATCTGCATGGTTCTTCCTGGACATTATGCGTTCTAACTGACCATCAGG
Source organism: Massospora cicadina (assembly GCA_022478985.1). Classification (NCBI taxonomy): domain Eukaryota; kingdom Fungi; phylum Entomophthoromycota; class Entomophthoromycetes; order Entomophthorales; family Entomophthoraceae; genus Massospora; species Massospora cicadina. Next base: position 45,113 of record JAKSZP010008061.1, on the reverse strand, counting down.
CTTTGCTATACTACCGAGACTCTCATGTCCTGACCCCTGACAAACCCGCTGGCATGGTGACCCTTGCGCAATTTGTGTGAATTTTGAGCTCACAAAAGGGAAAAAGAATGGCTCAGATGAAGCCCTTAGCTGTACCCTGCTTAGATCCTGACCCAAGGAATTGGACCTGCACAACATACACCTGGTGATGCCACCTGTTAAAATTGTAGATAAGTAACCTTACTCCACAACGTGAATCCTGGAGCTTGCTTGTTGGAGAACCTAGAGGAGTTTGATATGCATAAAATGTCGTTCTATCCAAGTTCTTATCAGAAGAGTAAAATTTTATTCTCGCCAAGTGCAATCTGAATCAGGAAAATTTATTAAGGGGTACCATGTAAAGAAAATATAGTATAGGCCAGGGACGCATATGAATTGCTGCGAAACCACTTCACCTAGAGATAATAAAGGAACATCTTGATAGTATAACTGTAGGGCACTCCAGAAAGACCCTAGAGCTTATCCGCCATATGTATAACTGGAAGGATATTTCCACACAGGTTGCAAGGTATAATAAGTAGTTCCTTGTCTACAACAGGATAAAACCAAATATTCAGCCTCAAGCGGGTTGTTGGTACTAGTCCAAAAATCAGAGAGACTTTAGATTTCACTCTCAGTTGATTTTCTTGTGGACCATCCCTCTATAATGGGTATTATGCTATCATGGTAGTGGTGGACAAGTTCACTAAGCTTTCCCATTATATGCCTTTTAATACCACAGAAACATCAGCTTAGATGGCCAGATTACTTGTTTCCCACATTTTCTCTGCTCATGGAATGCCTCATAGATTATATCAGCAACCCAGGTCTACAATCTATATCTGTGTTCACGGAGGAGTTGTGCAAGAGCATACAGATTCTCCCCTGATGTTCAATTGCCTACAACACCACTCTGCAGGCAAACTAAAAGTGTGAACCAATTCTGCAAACTGTTTTTAAGGTTCTACATGGTGACTGATCACTCAGACTGGGCCTTACACCTTCCTTTGGCTCAGATTAGTTATATTAACGTTCAACACTCTTCCATTGGGTGTTCTCCCTTCTTTGCCAATATGGTTATTACCCCTCAGTTTAGCATGGAACCCAGTTGTGGGTCTAATGTGGAGGATGTGGTACAATGAGAAAAATCATCTAGAAACTCCACCAAGGTTTGAATATCAATTTGGATGCGTCTATGAAGGTCTAAAAGGTGAATACAGATGGAAAAAAGATAATTGGGCCTGAGTACAAGAATGGAGATTGGTTCATGAAAGATGCCAGAAACATTCCCATAATGAAGTTGTGCAATACTAGGACCAAAGGTATTAGCACTTTATCCTTTTGTTAGAAAGATAGGCCATCTTTCTTACTAGTTGAATCTTCCATATAAGTTTTAAAATTTCGCCATGTTTCATGACAGCCAGTTAACGCAGTTTCATGAACCCCCAAGTTTGAGATCACAGCAGCGTACCTTGTGGATTAGACAACAGAGTGTTAATTGAAGGGGATTGTGGTTTCCCGTCATATGGAAAGGATGCATGAAAATATGTTATCATGGATGGGTTTGATACTGCAGAAACAGCTGTTATCCATCTCGCTATTGCGCTCATGCTCATGACTTGATTGCCTCTTACAATAAGCGATTTCCTGAGGCCACTGGTCTCAAGTCCACCACTGCTATAGCAGCTATGAAGCTAACTCCCGCCCAAAAAGCTTCTCTCTCAGTGGCGCCCCTAGAGAAGGGGTGGTTCCTCAGAGACTGGATTGTAATATCATGTCTCATGACATGATTTCTGGTCACATTGTGAAGATAAGGATGATATTAAGAAGGCAAAAGGAGTAAATTTGAACACGTTCCAAATCATAGGTACACCTTGGATCAACGCTGGTTAAGGTCAAGCAGGACTAGGCTGATGCTAATAAGGTGCAAAATGCGGCTCAAAACGTTACATCAACAGTGATAAAAATCATGAAATGTGGTTTAAATAAGGATGGGTCAGTACAGTTATTTTACAATTTGGGTTTAGATTATTCTTGAGATAAAATATTACCAAAGAAGTAAATATTCATCTCTTTAAAAATCTTGAGTTTATGCCTAATTAAAATATATGACTACCATTAATGGAAGTCTCTTTTTATTGACTTATATTAGATCCAAGCTTTGACAAACTAATTCTAGCCCCTCAATCCAAATTTGTTTTATAATGTTTTTAGTTTGACCAATCTCTCTATTTGGTCATATTCCCTTTTATTAAACTATTATTTAATTCTCATATCATTGATACCTTTTGTCTTATCTGTTTACAATTAAGAGGCATTCCTTTTTATAGATATTAATTATGGTAAGGTAGACCTCATCCAGATAAGGTTTTTGGCCAATCATAATAGTTGTTTCCTCTAGTGTTATAGACACTCTCTTCATGTAAACCCAGCTGATGCAATTTTTAAATCTCCAATACATTGATTACCTCACTCCGCGGCCCTAGTCTCTGTATTAATACATATTATCAACTACCTTCTCCCATAGTTACATAAAACATTATTGATAAAGTAATTATTTTCTTTTGTCATTTACCGGGGTCTCAGCTGTAATTGGCTAAATACTATTAATATTAAATTCCTAAGGCCTAGAATTTTATTTCTCTAGCTTTATGTCTTATGCGACTACTCTTCATTTATCAAGAACTTCTCACTTAAAAATAATATGCTCAATAAAAACTGGAGAGTTAGAGAGTATATATAGGGAGATGTAATTTATAAAGGAGATCTGGCTCTTGTTATAAGCGTTAAAAGCCTACCTTGGCTGATTTAACCACTGCGAGCCCCATAGGCACTGTCAGTCTTAATACTATGTGTGGTTATGTTTAACTACATTAAGAACTTGTTCTAACTAACAAAAATTTTATTTTGTTTATAAAAAGTCTGTTTTAATATGTCCTTTGTTTACTGCAAGTAATTTGACATGTGCCTCTAAAATCTGACGCCCCTGAGACAATTTTACATTAGGGTTCTCACTACATGGGTGTACATTTTTTAACTTGCGCACCAAATTTATGAGTATATATCAGCCCAAACCACTTTTTACTTGGCTTTAACGCCAAGTAATCCCATGAACTTGTAATAAGAATAATGCGACTTGGCCATAGAATATTTTCACATCAATAGTCCAGAAAGCAAGGAGGTAGAAGCCCATATGGGAGAGCTTTTTCTTTTTTACATTGGAATCATGAGCTTTAATCCAGGTGTCCATTATCTCCCCAGCTCAGCTTCAATTAGTATCTGAATGGTTACTTAATGATTATTGAACTACTGCATTAATGTGAACAAAGCCTAATTGGGAATGTTTTGTGAGGATAAATTTCATGATATTAACAATTTCATACCATCTATTTCTAAGAAATGACCACCAGCGATTTATAAAAAGGCTCGCCATGAAAGAATATTTGGTTGAAGTTAGTTTTAGTGCATTTACCTCCCATCTGCCAAGTTCAGTAAATTATCACCTTTCAACATATTGGCATTAGTTGTCTCTCTGCTTCATGGAAGTGCAACAACTGGATAGCTCCTTTTTAAGCAGATAATATGATGACACCTATCATGACCTATAATTCAAAACTTCATAAAATAAGCATGAAAATCATGACGACCAATAGAATAAAGAAGGCAGGACATCCATATTTATTCTTTACTTGTTGGTAATGTTAGTGAGATTATATATAGTTGGGGAATAATACCTCAATGGTAGCAGGAAGAACACACCATTGTATCCAAGATGAAGACTATCTTAGGGTAGAAGCATAAGACAAAAGGAAGCTTAAGCAGCTGAGCAAGCCAGAAAATTAATTTTAATGTTATCTATTAATTACTAGACGAATTGAATGGCCACTCCCACTAAATTTCTAAAAAGTCAGTAAAACTTGATCGCCTAAAATGGTATTTTTACAAGATCTGAAGATCATTGACTCCACTTTGACAGCCTTGATGCAGATTTGGATGGAGCATTTGCTTCAAATCTTTTTTAGTAATATTAAGGTAATCCAAAAAGGGGGGACATCCACACATCTTTATGCAATGTGGTAAACAAATGGATTATCAGCTGTATAATTTTCTGTATGAGCCTTGGCTATCATCCTAGGGTGTCATATCAGATGGGGAAGTGAGTCTGAGGAAATTTTGTCTAGCACCTGCTTTTAATGGTGAGCCATGGTGGAAAAATGGTGGTCTGATCATCAGAATGAGGCAGAAAGGAGATATACATGTGAGTTATATAATAAAGAGGCCAGCAGTATTCATTTTCTCTACATCCTGGACATGTTGATGCTCAGCAAATGTAATAGGTGCAGGCAACAAGTAAAGGACTTGTTGCGTTGGTGTGTTTGGGGATAGTTGGTAAAAAAGCAAAATTATGCCGCATTGTTGTAAGCGCATCTCACAGAAAACGTGGACTTTATAATCCTAAATTGTGCATCATCAGGGGAATCCTGGAAAAATTATGGATGGAAATAACATCACATAAGTGGTTCCATCGCCTCATGGAGAGTCTGGCGGATGAGAGTGTTGGCTGAAGAAGCTGCTGCTTCTACAGACATTTTATTAAAATTTTTATAAATTGAAAGATGTCTTGAGTGCAAAAAGGGCATTGGGGGAGCTGAATTGGGAATTTTAAAAAATGTCCTGGCATAATCAGGCTTAATTCTATAAGCCCAATCTGCGTCATCAATTGATTTGAGAGAAAAAATGGATTGATTTAGCCAGCGCTGGGATAGCAACAGAGAGGAGGGGGGTGAAAAATGATTGATTGCACACAGATGACCATTGCATTTAATTTGAAACCTGATTAGACACCTTATCAGGTCTATAATGACTTGACAAACTCTGATGGTTGGAAACTTGAGAGCAGCGCCAGCATTGGTTGAGGTATGGGGCTGAAGAATTGAGCCCCATATTGAATATCCTGTCAATGCAGCAGTGGGGCTGATTCAGGAAGGAAGTGTAGCAGAAGAAGATGCAGTGAAAACTACTGGGCACTTGCGCTATAAATGGTCAATTTTGAAGCACAAAGGACAAGTGGCGTATCCATTTATGACACATGTTCAAAAGAGATGACCAGGGGCAGATCAAATCACAATGCAGAGGGGTATTGCGAGGTGGGTGTCACAAAGAAAAGGGCAGATCATTGCAAAGGTGTCATATCTGCTAAACAATCCACACCATTTGGGACCAAGAATTGAAGCATGGTGTCAGCGCCATAAACTGACAAATTCCGTGATTTTGTGGCAAAGGCTTTTGGGGAGAGATGGGAGGGAAATCCTGAAACTAAACCACAAGAGTGCCCTCATCTGAGAGCAATGTACAAATGGTGGTAATTAACATCCTTTTATAAATGATTTTAAATTTATTACAAGGCATGCCGACTAGGGGACAGACATTACCGAAGCTCAGAAAGCAAAAACCAAATGAACTAATCACTTAAACTGAAAGAAAATGACTGCTTAAAGAACGGGCAAAACATAATGATCAAGACACCAACCTACCAGGTGGGACAGCGCTGAGGCGCTCAACCTACCATGGTGGAAGGGGAGGGGGGATTTGGGGGCTCATCCTCAGTCCCATGCTCCTCATCAGCGAGATCACAGGCCAATGAGGAGAGCAAAGGGGTGGGGTGATAAGCAACATGGGAAGTGAGGTCAGCAACAATTGGTTGTTTGAAGAAATTATTATAGGACAGTAAGTTGCTAATGTATTTGTAAATGGTAGCCTCAACTCTAATGCTGAGGGCAGGGAGCTGGGACAGTGAAGTCATGGAGGCGCGGGTGACTCTAGGGTTGGCCTGCAAGGCGGAAACTACTCTCTGGATGGCTTCCTTAGCGCGCCTGTGGGCAAACATAATGGTCTGTTTGTGTGATATGGATGTGGATGGCCTGAGGATGGGAGGCGAGAGTTCTGTGGCCAGCACCACTACTGATGACTCAGCCAGTTCATGAATAGTGGTTACTTCAGGGTGGGTGGCTGCCACAACAGTGAGCTGGTGGTCCGAACAGAACTCCATGGCTTCCAGTTGGGGGGCATAATACCATTGAGCGACCAGTTTGGGATTCCATACCTGGATAAATTCGTCATATGTGGGCTGCAAGGCCTCAATAAAATTTCCACATCTCATCAGCTTCAGCCAATGAGGACCATGGGTTAAGTCAAATTCAAAATTGGGGTCTGCAAATTGAAGCGATTTGGTTGGCAATTGCAGGATAACGTGGGAACCCACATTAGTCTAAGCTGTATCCTGATTGGATGAGGTGCAAGTGGCACTGGGCGAGGCGCAAGTGGCACTGGCCTGAGGAAGGGGCTGGTTGGCTGCAGCAGGCACCGAGGCAGCAGCAGGTTTTGGGGGAGGGGGGTAGGATTGTACCTCATGCTGTAAAAATAGTGGGGTGTAGGGCTAAGTGGGGCTATGCGACAACTGCTCTGGGTCAGAGGAAGCTGCAAGGGGGGCATTTACGCTTTGTGTGATCTAACTCAAAGCAGGAAGGACAGATTGTCCTCCCGCCCTCTACACGAGCCCAGAATGGGTTGGGGGCAGAGGGTATGATGGCATGGGGTGGAAGTGACAAAGTAATTTTTAAATTTATTGGGCTGATTGTGGCAAATGCCCGAGGCCCAGCTAGGCGAGCGGCCCCATTGGGGACCACAAACTGAAGGATGGGATCGGAGCCATATGTGGCCAACCCTTTCATCAACTCCCAATGGAGTACTGCGGGGGGAGATGAGTGGGCAACCCTGAAAATTGGATTGCCATGGTTGTGTTGGTGGGGAGCTGGGTGCGTGTTGTTGGTATGGGTGTGCCCTTTAAAACCAGGGGCACAGTAGCCGCAGTGGTGGCGTTGGCTTTGCAGGTGAAGCTGAGGTCAAAATACCCCAAAAGGGGAAGAAGTTAATGAGACCGACTGGCAGCATCACCACCTGGGCCAGGTCAATAATTGCTTGTTCCTCATATGGGAACAATCTCATGTACTTGACTAAAGGCCAAAACAGAGCTGGGAGCAGGGGAGAACAAGTGGGCTGTGAGGCACCGCCTGGGTATGTGCCATGTGGATGGCGAGCTCCTTGGGCGGATTAAACTGACCCAAGGACTTATTGGGACTAAATAATCCAGTCTGAGAACATTCTCCACTGGACGGAAAAAGCTAGGTGGGGTTTTGCCACTGCTTACCCTGGAGCAGCCGGTGGCAAATCTGATGTCATTGGGTATTGAACAGCAGCAGTTGGCATTTGATCAATATTTGTTTAATTCCTTTTTTTCTAATAAAATCGCTCAAAAGTGACTTTGAGTGGAAGGAAATTATCCCAATATCCTTTTATAAATAATAGGCAGCTTCTCTGTTGCCATTTCATGGGCTTCAAATCTGAAGTCAAGGTCAATTTACCCCTTGAAGGGGCGAAAATCGATAAAATAAAGTGGGCTTATAAACTGCCATGGCCATCTCAATGATGGCTGTACTAGTGCAAGGAAAGAGATTTCCATGCTCAATCTGATTGCAAAAATGCAAATTTTCTCTAGAGGGAGCACTAGGGGGCTGCGGGGTACCTCCTGGGAGCTTGAGATGTTTTGGGCTAATAACCAAGATGGGACATTTCTCCCAGTAGCGTTATGAGGGCTAGTGGTGCCTTACAAGCGCTTTGAAAGTGACGAAATGCGCCAGAAGGCGGCGCACCACCACCTCACGCCGGGGCAACAGGCGTCAAGTGCATCAATCTTGTGTGGCAAAAGCTTGAATTAATCAGCTGTTTTTTTGTAATATAAAAAATAGAATCTGGCTTCAATTTATTTAACTGAGGTAAGCTGACCAGGAGATGGACATTACCAAATATACGTAAAACTAAGGAAATAACTGACAAATATAAAATTGGGCTCCCCAGGGTACTCAAGTTACCCCTGTTGCTGCGGGACTGCCAGGTATGGGGGGGTTGGTGCGCTACTCCGAGGGGGTTTCCCCTGCTATGGAGCAGGTGTGAAGGAAAGGGTCTGTGTGGAGGAACCAGAGTGGGAACCATGATTCTATGAGCGCTTTTTGCCTTGGTCTCATATATTCATAGAGCCAGGCTTGGAAGTGCTCTAGTAAGTGGACATGGAATATGTTAATAACCCCATGAATGGTTGGGACCTTGCCCTTGAACGCATCTAATGCAATTGTGTGGATTATCCACATTGCAATGGGTATTAGGGAGCGGAGGATAGATGGGATTGGTGACTTGATCTGGAGCATGAAGATGCTCTTTGATATTGAGAATTCCTCTTCGTTTTGGATCTTAAGCAGGCGTGCGACTTCCTGCCATATAGTTTTGGTTGGGGGCATGTTTCTAGGTGGTAATGTAGGGATCCCTCCCCAACAAATACTGCACATGTTTTGTGGAGGGAGTTGGAGTGGTCCGCCGTCCTATAGGTCCTTCTCAGACAGCGCCAGGCGTTTGCTCTTATACTCGGCTGTAGGAGTGGGTGGTGAGTCATTTTCCAGACTGCCTTCTGTGTGGTTAAATCATAGGGAATGTCCAACATATCTAGGTATTCTATCCTAGCTATGTTTAGGGTTGTTGCGAGTATATCTCTCTGGGGGTGGTTTTCTGGGTTTCTTAATTTGAATTGGGGGCTGGGTCATCCACTTCCCTGTATAGTACCCATGTTCTCTATGGTCCATCCCATACAGCGGATAGTTTGGAGGATATTTTTGAAATGAGGGGAGGTTCCATGTGGAACCGTTGCAGTAGGGTGTTTGGCATGGTATGTAATTAGTTTGGGTGGGCTATGTGGGTTAGTTAATTTGAGCGCCTGTGCAAAGTTAATCCTTGCTGCTCTGGACCTATGTTGTTGCTGGAGGTCTGGAGCAAGGACTTCCTTTATCCAGGTACCTAGGATGTGATTGGCGTGGCTCTCAAAATCTATTAGTCCCATGCCTCCGCTTGAGCGTGGGCCAAATAGTGTTTCCATCCGTATAGGAGGGTGAGAGCCAGGCCACAGACAGCCCTGGATAAGCCCGCGGATTAAAGTTATAAAGGTAGGTGAGAAGGCAATTGCGTGGCCAGGTACCATAGTATTGGGGTGATGAGCGAGTTAGCAACTATAACTCGCCCTGTTAATCCTGAGGTTCTTCCCTTGAGGGAGGCGACGCGTTTGGATACCCATTGTAACAGGTTACTTTCCATTGTCTCGTTAGCATATCCCCCTGATTATAGCCAAGTTCCAAGGTGTTGGACAGGAGTGGTGGTGGGAGGTGTTGCAAAGGGTAAAATGATTGGGTTTTTTCTTCGTGTGTTGGTATGAGGTTCTGATGTTGTGGCCCAGTTGTTTGTGTATTTGCCTAAGAGGATGATTTCTGTCTTTCTTTTGTTGAGCGAAGCATTGCTCACCTTGGAGTATTCCTCTAGAGTGCATTCCAGCTGTTGGGCATCTTCATTGTTTGCTATACCTGCTATGACTTCATCCGCAAAGGCCAGTAGCTTGACTCTTGGTTGTCCTTGTGTGGTTATCCCCATGAGACGTGATTCAGTTACTCGGAGGAGTGGGTCAAAGCTGAAACTGTATAGCAGTGGGCTGAGGGGATCCCCTTGTTTGAGCCCTCTGTGTGGTTTAATCTTGTTTGTTAGGAATCCAGGGTCGCATACAGCCATGGTTGCAGATTCTGTTAGGAGCGTCGCCCATTTTACGAATCTTGGTTGGAGTTTGAAAGCATGTAGACATTCTTTTAGGTATGGCCAGCTAACTGGGTCATACGCCTTTTCCTGATCCAAGAAGACTCGGGCACCAGTAGCTTTGGATTGGCAAATGTTTGCAACAGGGTGAATGTTGTTCCAGATTGAACGCCCTGGTATAAACCCAAACTGGTTGGGTGATAGGACGTCAGAAGCAATTGCGCCTAATCTGGTTGCTAAAATTTTTGTTATAATTTATGTGTCAGTGTTGGAGAGTGCAATTGGGCGCCAATTGCCAGGTCCAACTTGTCACCCTTTTTATACAAGGTTATAACGTAGGATTCATGGCCTCCTGGTAGTAGGTGTGTTTCCAACAAGCACTGGTTCATAGACGCCAATAGGAGGGGGGCGATTTGTTGAAAATATTTTTTGTAAAGTTTGTAGGGTATCCCATCAGGCCCTGGGCATTTCCTACGTGGTGCACCGCGAATTGTCTCCCAAAGCTCCTCCCATGTAAAAAGGGATAGTATGTTGTAATTCAGTGGTGAACTTTGTATCTCAGCAGTTTGTATAAATTCTTTAATTTTTTGTGAATCTGTTGGCGTTTCGCGATATAATTCAGTGTAATAATGGTGTACTTCCACCTTGACCTCCTCAGTGTCAGTTGCCACAGTTCCGTTGGTCTTTCAGACCTGTGTGCATGTGGGCTGGTTTCCGCGGGAGCGGAATTGGTGGAATGTGTTGAACAGGTTTTACCTTCCTTTGTGAACTTACCTTTGTTTGATACTTTAATTCTGTGTTGTTGTTCGAAGATAAGATTGTTAAGTCAGGCAGATATTTCTGCCCATTTGTATCCCCAGTTGGGGCTATAGCCAGATCTCGGAGTATTTATCTCCAGGTGATATACTTCTACTAAGGTACACTTGATTGTGGCCGTGTCCACGGTGTACTTACATGATGCAATATGTCAGGTTTTGTTGATTAAATCTTTTTTGAAGTTTTCCCATGTTCCGATGGGATCTGAAGTGAATGGGGCTGTAAATTCTGGGTTTGTAGCCACGTTTTTGACCCAGTCAGATATCTCAGGCAATTCTATATTTTCTGGGTGAAGCTTTCTCCAAGGCGACACCTGTGTGTGGGATTGGATTGGCACTAACTGCAAGGTAAATAATTAGTAATCAGAAAAATTGATCTTTTTTGTCTTAAATTTGGAGATCCTTGAGCGGTGGGATTGCAGGATGAGGATGTGGTCAATGCAACTCATTGATATGAGCGCTCCCTCACGTATGTTGGGCCATGTCATGTGGGGAAGGAGTGGTGAACTGGGGGGAGAGCATCCTGTAGGCCAGGAGATTCCTTCATTGTGCGGAATTCAATGTGTCCAGGTGGGTTTCCCCTGGGATTAGGCCATCAATCCATATCGGGGTTATCCCAGCAGTTGAAATCGCCTAACAAAATGGTATCTGGTGGGAGAGTGAGAGTAGTAATGTTTTCAAAAAATTGTTTTCTCTCAGTTGCGGTGCACAGTGCATAAACACATGCTATCAGAATTATATCCTCTTGGCATGTGATTGTTGCTACCAGGACTCAACTGTTTAAGTGTGATGACAAATTTGTAATTTTAAATTTTTTGTTGTCTTGGATGATCACCCCACAGTGAGGCCTCCATACTGATTGTGATGGTGCGACCCTGGTTGACCAGGAACCTTCTTCCCCTTGTAGACAGTGGCTTTCTTGGATGGCCAAGATGTCTACAAGAGGTTTTTGCAGGAATTCCAGCTTTTTGGCTTGGGATGTATGAGCCCTGGCTCCCGTGATGTTTCAGCATCCCTTTTGACACTGAGGTGCCCGCGGCGCCTCAGGAGCAGTTGGGAGGGCCCTCTGGCCCTATCCCACCGCGGCTCATTTGAGCCATGCTCCACGTCTGTACTCCAACTCTTTCACTGCCATTGTTGGTTCCCTTGATCTGACCCAAAGATTCATGGGAATTTCAGTTTTTTGCATTTGCGTCAACCTTTCCCGCACAGGTCTTGCGTTGATTTGATGCAGATTGTTGATTGGATTCTATATTTTTGAGGTTCGACTTTGGTGAATTGTGCACCGCATTTTCGCCCAAATTGCGGTTGCATTGCTCCTCAGTATGTGCATGACTGATGTCACTTTGTGACTTGGTCAAGTTACTGTGAAAATTTTTGACCTGGGCATATTGTTCTGATTGGTTAGCTCAGTGAATATCTGAAATATCCTCCTAAATTTGTCCGGGGTAATGGCAGACTCCGCGTGTGCTGCTGCTTTGGCTTCTGCTCGCTTGTGGCTTTTTGTGCCGCTTTACATTCTTTGCGTGTAACTGGTCTATGACGGAGTACAGTCCATCTTCTCCCCAGCGGAATGGGTGGTTTGTCATTTATTTTGGCTAAGTTTTCATTATCTTCGTCCATTGCTTCCTCACAATAATCATTTTCTATTAATCCCTCTTTCACAGGGCATGCATGTTCCTTGTGGCCCAGTGAGCCACAGTGGTTGCAAATAGGCAGTGCGCGTTCCAGTGTAACTCAGAATGTGGCTGACTGTCCCCCATCTGCGAAGTGAAATTCTGCTGTGTGGGGAATTCTGGATAAATCCTCTTCCACTTCTGGGAAGGGGTTTATTATGGTGATAGCTTTGCCCATGCATAGGTTGGGCATCAGGCGAAATCGCTGTAATTCAAGTTGCTGAATTTCTCCATAGGCCACGAGACCTTTGTGGAGCTCTTCCTCGATTACCTTATGAGGAAGGTTGGTGGAGAGTGAGTTAAAGGAGATGAACAAATTTTTCGCTTTGTTCACTCTGGTGCATGTGGTGTGCACTTTTTTTTTTTTTGCTCGGGGAGGGCAATTTCTACACAGACTTTTGCTGCGGCATCAGCTTCATCGGCTATTTTAAAAACAATATTGATCCAGCCATGGCCCATGTTGTTGGTGGCTACATACACCGCGTGAGGGAAAAGTGAGGAGTGTGCCTCACATGTCTTCTCCCACAAGGTTGGTGACTCATCCCCAAGGAAGAGTCTAATCCCATGCTCCACCTTTGACAAGGGTTGGTTGAACTGAATGTACATGTATTGCGCGTGCTTTACAGTGAATACCATAAACCCAGATGGTGTCTAGGTTTGTGATTTCTTTGTAGATTAAGTTCCTGGTCCCCCTCCAGGGCGTTTCTTGCCCTTAGTTGCACCGTTAAGTGCACTGATCGCCGTGACGCTCGCCCATGTTGTTATATTTTTATTGATAAAGTCGCCCATCTCTCCTGTATGTGATTATCAAAATTTGCTGTTCAAGTCAAATTGTAGTAACTAAAGTGATTGTTACGAGAAAGAAAAGCTCATTTTGACTTCAATTTAAGATATGAAAATGAATATAAGATCACAGGTTTTGTTTGCTCCAAATATTTTTTTTCAGAAACTTGATTCTCTGCTATAAATAAAAGCTCAGGTACAAAAAATAAGGCCACTAGCTCCCAAAAGAGTGATCCAAAAGCTGAGATTCTGATTTTTAACCAGGAAATTGATCATGATAGAAACATGATAAAGACAGAATGCTGCCATCTCTCAAATAATATTGATCAGTAAAAAAAATAAAAACTTTAAATGACCTTTGTAATTGTTGTTGGGTCAGACAAGTGACTGACCTTTAAATCTATATAATGATATTGGTTAGCTTCCAACTGATACTGACACTGAGGGCGACAAAGTGCTGCTTGCGCATACTGTGCCTATTTTTCTTACATCCATTCCTTTCATTTAGTTGGGGAAGGTCAACCAGGGGATGAGCACTTCCAATATAGTGGGATAAACTAACTAACTGTGAAAAATTAAAGACACCCCAGAGGGTTCGAGGCCCCTCTTGTTGTCTACAGGGCCACCAAGTTTAGGAAGGTAGGGGGTTCTGCTGGTTTATCCTTGGATTCATCATGAGTGAAGGAAAGAATCAATTTTTAGGACCATATGGGGAACCATGTATTGATTTTCCTTCAGTTATGTGGGGACATATTCCAAACAGCCATTCTTGGAAATGTTCCAATATATGGCAGTCAAAATTGTTGGTTGCTCCTTGGATTGTGGGCGTTGCTCCTGTAAATGATTCCAGTACTATCATATGGACCATCCATAGTGCTATTGATACTATTAACGCCCAGAGGGATGAGTGGATGGGTGACTCCATGTTTAAGGCAAACATGTTCCTAGCTAGACTGAATGGTTGTCCAGTTTCTTGGCGGAATAGGCGCATGACCTCTTTCCATATAGCCACAGATGTTGGACATTGTTCTAAACGGTGGATTAGGCTTCCATATTGACCACATATTGTAAATGAGGAATGGGCTGCATTTGACTGTTCTGCTGTGCGATATATTCTCCTAATGCATCTCCACAATGTACTCTTATCCTGGGTTTGAAGTAGTGAGTGATTTGTGTATCTCAGGACTCTTCTTTGGGTCTTCAGGTTGTATGTTATATCCATGTAGTCCAGGTAATCAATTCTGACTATGGTACTTGGATTTCTGCATATTATGTTGTCTGTGACTATTTGGCCATTAGTTTCCTGTTTGTTAGTTAGCCTTGGGCGTCCTCTGTGACTGATCTGATCTCATATGTGGATCTTCCACTTGTAATGGTCAGGTTAAACCAATTGTTACATTTTGACTCAAGATTCGGATTTCCAAATCTCAAGTCAAAACACTTTTTGGGTTTTTTGCAGTTTATGCAGGGTCCAGCACTGGGCTGTGCCCCTCCCGCACTATTCTTAGGCTCTTAGAGGCCTAAAGAATAGCGCAGGAGGGGCTCCCCGGAAGGGCGACCTTAAAAGGTTGAGCCCACACAATTCTGAACTTAGTTCAGAATTTTTCCTCATTTCCCACCCTTGCATGGGATTCTCTGGTGGCCTTGGGGCCGCCCTTGCCTTGTCTTACTTGGTATCCCGCGGCAAACCAAATTTTGTATTTTTAACAAAATTTTGGGATCTGGCGTCAAGAACCTTTATCCACCAAATACTCTGGTTTTTTTATGTCTTGTTCGTGGTGCCCTATGTTATTGGGATTATATTTTTCCGCATGTTTATTTTTATTAATAAATAAAACAAGGCTAATTTTGGGGTCAGATCCTCACTTACCTGTGTCATCTTTTCTCACTTTCGAATTTCCCTAAATCTGAGGTTGAATTGGTGAGTATGACAAATCAAAGCGCTTACCTCGAGGGAACCTCATATCAGACAATCATTTGGAGTCCATCGCCAATCCTAAGGCAAGATGGCGGTTGAGACTGGGATGTTTTTGATTGTTACACCACTATGCTCTTCTCATGGCTATAAGTATTTGTTTGAAATGTGCAGGAGTGCTATGTGGTCCTTCAGCTGTAGGGTGAGATGCCAGATACTTGATTTATGTGTTTGGATGATCTGGGTGTCTTAATTGGAGTGCTCGTGTAAAATTATATCTTGCTGTTCTGGCCCAGTATGTATTTGGAAGATCTGGGCTAGTCACCTGAGCTATCCAGGATCCTAGTATATTGGTCGCTTGCTCTACATAATTAGTAAGCCCCATACTTCCATTCAACCTAGAGCCATATAGGCTTTCGAGGCATACAGGGGGTTGTGGTTAGACAAAAGCCATCCTTTTAATAAGGCGTAAATTGTGTTAAAGAAAACTGGTGAGAAAGCAATTGCATGGCCTTAAACCATTTGATTGATAGTATCATAGAGTTGACCACCATGACCCTTACTGTTAGACCTGTTTGATGAACATGTAAGGAGGCAATGCGTCTTGTTATTTTATCCAGAAGTTGATTTCCAACATGGAGTTGGCGTAACCTCCTGCTTCCAACCATACCCTAAGTGACGGACAGGTCCAGCTGTCAGCTTGGTAGTGAAGGGAAGCTTTAGTGAGGTCGTTGCTAATTTTCGCCTCCTATTTCTGGTGAAGTCTTGATGTTGTATTAATTTGTTGACCCATGGTAGATGGCGCCCAATGGGTCTGATATTTCCCCAGGAGTTTGATTTCCGTTTTCTCAGTGTTAAGTGATGCGTTGCTTATGGCTGAATATTCTTGTATTATCTTCTCAATTCTTCAAGCATCCTGGTTGTTGGATATTCCCACCACACAGTCATCAGCGAAGGCCAACATTTTGAATGGTAATTGGCCCTTGACATTTATTCTATGGAGAAGTGTATCTGTATTCCAGATTAGGGGGTCTAAGCTAAAATTGTAGAGTATATGACTTAGTGAGTCCCTTTGTTTGAGTTCTCTCTGTGTGTAAAAACTTGGTTAGTTAAGAAACCTTCTCCATGAACAGCCATGGTGGCTGACTTTAAACAACATCACCTAGTTTATGAATCTATTTAGACGTTTGATATTTGAAGGCAGTCCATGAATAGGTCCAGTTCACCATTTCATATAACTTCTGTTGGTCCAAAAAGACAAGCGCTCCAGAGGTTTTGGACTGGCAGACTTTTGCAACTGTGTGGATATTGTCCCATATGGATCTTCTTAAAACAAATTCATATTGAGATGTGGATATCTTGTCAGTTGCAATTTCTCCTAGTCTTTAGGGTATAAATTTTGTGAATATTTTGGTATATGTGTTGGTTAGGGAGATTGGGCGCTAGTTGGATAGGTTTAGTCTGTCTCCTTTTTTTAATAAAGTGACAGTGTAAGCTTCTTTGCCTTCAGGTAGGAGGCATGTTTCCATAATACACTTTGTACATGGAAGCTAAAAGAATATTAGAAATGTTAGTAAAAATTTTTTTATAAAATTCATAGGGAATCCCAACAGGTCCAGGACATTCCCTCTTGGTACTTCACGTACTACTTCCCATAGTTTCTCAAGCAATAATAGGTTAGCTAGTTTGTTATTTTGAGCTGCGGTGACAATATGTGCATTTGCAAGGAATTTTTTTGATCTTTTCTGGTTTGACTGGTTCAGATTTATATAAATTTGTATAAAACTTGTGTACTTTGGTCGTGACTTCTTTGGGTGTTTACAATATGAATTTTTCCGGTCATCAGACCTGTGTGCAAGCTATCATATTTTTCCAGGCATGGAATTGATGGAAAAATAGCTCAAGCAAGTTTCTCCAACTTTTATGTTTTTGCTCTATATTGAACCCCACTCAGTATTGGTGTTCGTGTATCAGGGTGTTTATTATGGCAGAAACCTCTGCCCATTTGTGACCCCATTCAGGGCTGTACCCTATGCATTAGATATTGTTTCCCAGGTGATTGATTTCTGTCAAGGTGTGCTTGATAATGGCTGAAGCTGCCCTGTATCTTCTAGACGTTGTGTTTAATCTGTTGGGTTGTTGATTTTTTGAAATTTTCGCAGGTAGTAATGGGTCTGAACAGAAAGGTGTTTGGAAATCCCATGATGTGGATATTTCCTCCCTTCAGGATTGAAATTCCAAGTCGGCTAAACTTTCTGGGTGTATTCTGCTCCACCTGGGTGCTTGGGTAGTTGTTTCCACTAGTGTGTAAGACACTAAAACCAGTTGATGGTCTGAAAATTCGATTTTTGTAATTTTGAATTTATGAGTCTGGTGATGGAAAATTATTGGTGCGAGTATTAGGTCTATCTGTGACATAGAGATAAGTGCACCGTTGTGTACATGTGGGCGCAACATGTTTTGTGGTAGGGGTGAACTTTTAGGTAGCAGATCATATAGTCCCAGGGTGGCCTTTAGCACGCGGGGTTCCACTTGCCCTTGTGATACCTCTGTTATTTATGGCCATCGGTCAGTATCCAGGTTGATCCAGCAGTACTTGTCTCCCATGACAAAAGTGTTTGCTGGAAGATGGATTTGTGTTAGAGCTGTTATGAGCTCTCGTTGGTCCAGAGCACAGTTTGATGCATGCACATGGGCTATTGTGCGCACTTCTTTGTGCCAATGAAGGTAACAGATAGTACACAGCCATCCAGGAACAAATTTTTATTAATAAATCTAAAGTTTTGGTTCACACATACTATCACCCATCAGTGTTGTGACCAAAGTGATATTGTTGGGAGGAGCATGTTTTCCCATGCCTCCTCCTTTCCCTGTGGAAAGTTGTTTTCCTGCACCGCCAGGATATCCACAGGTGGGTTTTGTAGGAGACTCAATTTCCTAGCCTAGGACGTCAAGGCCTTGAGTCCAACTATGTTCAGCATCCCTATCTCTACTGAGATGCCCGATGCGCCTCAGGAGCAGTTAACAGGGCCCCCTGGCCCTACTCCCTCGCTCACATTATTCTCCATTGCAACTCTGCTGCGGAGAGCATAACCATGAGTAGGAGTTGGGGTGTATTCTGCCCCTTTTGTTGCCGCTGTTTCTGCTCCTCTCTTGTTTTTGCTGGTTTTCAATTTATCATTGCAGTGCGCTTGTGTGCTCTTATTGGCCACAGTTTCTCTTTTGCATTCCATTGTTGATTTTCACTTCCAATTTGGTTATGCTCCACAAATTTGGGAGGTTTGCTGAACTCCTGTTTTGCCGCATTTATATCCATATTGGGTCTCCCAAATTCCATTCTGTTTGGATTAGTTGTTTGGTTTTCTGCGGATTTTGATTGGCTCATTGTTTCATGTTCATCCATGTCTTCCTGGATCTGTTTGGTGAGATGGATGATTCCACCAATGGCTTTGCCTTGGCCGCGGCCAGCCTGTGGGCTTGTTTGGCCATTTTTCATTTTTTGGGGGAAATTGGGTCAATTACTTTATATTGCCCATGTTCTCCACAGTTGAATGCTTGTGTGGTATCTGTGCTTTTGGCATACTCTGAGTCATCTTCGCCCATTTCTTCCTCACAGAATTCCATTCATTTTAGGCCTTCTAGTATGGGATAAGCATGTATCTTGTGCCTAAAGGCCTGGCATTGGTTACATATGGGGGGTGCTCTCTCTACTGTTGCATGGAATAGTTGGGGTTTTTTCCCATCAATAATGAAGGATGCGATGTGGGGGATTTTTGTTATCCTCCATTATCTCCTGGTTCAGTGAAAATGATTGCAATTGCCTTCCCAGTGCTAAGGGTCAGCATCAGCTGGAATCTTTGCATTTCAAATTGGTTAATTTCTATGTAGGCTTCCAAGACTTTTTGGAGATGTTGTTTTACTACTTTGTGTACCAGTGTAGTAGGAAGGTAATCAAAAATTATAAAAATATCTTTGAATTCTGTCCAATGTGTGCGTTTGGTCAGTACCATATGCTGACTGTTGGGAAGGTCAAGTACCACCCTGACCTTCTCTGCTTCATTTGCTTCTTCCGCGATATTGAAACTAAAGTCTACCCAACCTTTGTGGATAGCATGGGTTGTTAAGTACACCGCATGTGGGAAAATTCAAGTTGGACTTCTCCAAACTTTTCCCACATTGTCAGTATTTATACGCCCAGGATAAAATAAATCCCATGCTCCACCGATGACAGTGGTTGCAAGTGGGATACTTACATGTAACTGAAATATTACACCTAAAAACACATGAAATCTGCGGGGTGCGCCACCTTGGGTTTTTTTGTTTTTACTGCTATTTTCGTTTGTTCCTGTGCGCTTGGTACCTTTGGGCGGAGCAGATCTAGGTCTGCTGCCCTTTACCACATTCGCCCATTTTTTACTTTATTACTCACACTCTTCTCACCTAGTATTGATTCTCAGATTGTACTGTTTGAATCAAATCATATTACTAAAAAGGATAGTAATTGGAAAGAAAAGCTCTCAAGACCATTACAGCAACAGGACTTTATGCCCATCCTGGAACTCTGATGAAGCATACCCAAGATCTCTCTGAGCACTAACTTGCAAAAATCCAGTTCAAGAAGTTTGCAATACTGCTGCAGCCTCCACTTGCCCAACTTTAGAAACCTACATATGTTCAGCTCCTGTGACTCAAAACTGTTTTGCTCCCACTTCGTATATACTTGATCCAGAAATAATAAGGGAGTATGTGGGCTCTCCGTCCTAGAGTCCATGAAAGTCAATTTTATTTTAGACCTTTATTTTTTTTATTCTAGGCGGGTCAACCTTAATTTAGACCTTTATTAATTTAATTAAGTTGATAGGAATGGAGACGTGCACAAGTTCTATTAACCAAATGTGATAAGTACAGTTGGCACCTCTTAGAAATTCTAAGCTTGCAATGTTAATAAATTTCCTGGACTCAGAAATTCAGATTATTTGTTAAGCCTTAATTAAAGAATGTTGGTGCAACTTACTTTAACGCCATAATCTTATTATTATAAGAGTTTAATGGAACATAAAAGATAACCGCTCAGAAGATGGAGTTTCTTGTGTCTCATTTAGAAAAGATAAATTTGCAGCAGTTTTTGACGATTGTAAACCTTGAGACGCAGACACTATCTTAAGACAACATTCTAAATAACGGTTACTTCCAGGTCAATCTTTGACTTTTCTTTGAGCCCTACAAAAGATCTTATTAATTTTTACTAGTGTTAGATGAGGAAACTATTTTCTCAGATGAAAACTTCTCAAAAAAGCGCCGCCATTCTTGAGGCGCAAACCAAAAGCCATATGGAGCCTTATAAAATATGCTATAGGGCTATCTTCCTAAAGAAAAATTTGACCTAGCCTTACAGTCAGAGTTAAGATAGTCTTATTATCAGTCAGGTCACTTGTCACATATGCAAAATGTTAGAGCAAGGTGTTAATCATTTTCCTGATTTGTTTCCAAAGCCTAAGGTTCATTTTTATACCCAGAGTCTGACAAAGATTTGGGAAAAGGTAGGCATAGTAATACAGAGATTTTTTACTTCTGCCACCTCCAAAAATACCAGTTAAAGAGAAATATCATAAACAACATTCCATTCAAGAGTTGTAAGATATATTTGCCACATCTTCATTGTTCAATAAAGTTATAGCTGATGATATTGAATCAGTGACTACCCTCTTAATATAAGTGAGGCTGATTGGTGCAGAAAGTTATAATGTAACCATACATTCAAGAGCTGGAACAACAATAGCTTCTGTTCACCTCAGGCAATAACCCAAATTGGACTGGGTCCAAGTGGCCTTGTCTGCTGTAGCATTAAGATATCTATTCCTCAAATATGAGAGGACCATAAAATTTAGGTCAATCTTACACTTTAGATATCAACTCAATAAATTCTTATGACGTATATTTTATGAGCTTAAAACAATGATAATACCATAATCAAGGGTAAATTTAAGGCCTTTGTAGATAGTAATTCACCAATCAATATAGTTTTTCCATAAAAAATTGAAAAAGCTTGGCCTCACGCAGAATATAGATCATTAAAAACTATAAGGTACACATGGTCTTAGACTTCAAGATCTTTAGGATTTCATAGTGCGCTGCATCTGCAATTTGGCCTACCCATAGTATATACTCCTGCTATGGTGTAACCTAAAAAAGTTATATTTTCCTAAAGTATACACTTTAATAAGGAGTTATAAGGTCAGTAAAATAACTAAAGAAAAAAAAGTCTAGAAATACTAGAACAACTCCTCCCTCTATTTTATATTTAAAGTAACAAGGACCTTGCACCTAGAATTCTGGGGCCTGGTAACCTCGCGTCCAAGGATGGCATTATGCCTATTAGCTTTCAGTGGATTAGTGGCTATACCAGGTGATTGCCAACCAGATTTTGAACTAAAGGGCACTCCACTAAGAACTAAATAAAGTATAAACATATCAGTGGGCCATCAAGTTATATTGGAATCCAAAATAAATCTCAAATTCTCAAAGATTATTCAGTGAGATATTTTCTCCATTCTGCTAAACAAACTTGGAACCAGAATCCCTAACTGAGTTATTATCCAAACAATGGCGATATCCAAGTGGTTTTAGATAGTTAGTGTGTCTACATCAATATGATTAAGTAACTCTAAATTGTTGCTTTTTGTTAAGCATTTTCCCTTTAATAGATAAAGCCTCTTCTTGGGTTGCAACTCATTTATATTCAATTGTAATTGAATGCTGAACTCGCTCCTCATTAGCTTAAGTTGAGCCAAATTTAAAGTATTGGTGATCTTCCACTATTAACAAATATTAAATTAGTCAACTATCGAATAATAACAATTAGGTTTGACTTGGCACCAACGACTAAAGCCAAGGATGCAAAAATAATTATATTACTAAATTGGGTTGCGGTGAAATACCAGTTTGATTCCAAAATTAAATCATATGTTCATTTAAGAATTCACCGGTGACTTATGCTGAGGATAACCATAAGGCCAGCAGAATGATGAGGTTCCCAATAGCAAGAAATTGTGTTTCTGCTGCTTAGCATGTTTGATACCATTTATCAATAAGTATAATTATTTAATATATCTAAAGACTATTAGGGATTATTCCTGATAGTATTGCACGTCATATGATTATTAGCAACAAAAATTTGAGGATAATTAACCAAGATGTATAATCATTTATATCCTTTTTTAATATTGTCAGTTGAGGCTAGAAAGTTTCCTTTGAGCTAAACTACTATCACCTAGCATCTTACCTCCTGCCTTCATAAATCCAATTTGATCTCACTTTTAGCCTTTGAGTTATACTATATAATTGAGGATTTATTGTAAATAATAAATCATGACAAACTGAACCTTCTTAATGTTTATTATAAATGAATCCCTTCTACAACAAGGGTCAATCCTGGTGATTTTATAGGGAACTTTGCCACATTCTCTGGTCATTGCAATGTATTAAGCCTATTGCTTCTGCCCTATTGTTGTTGTTCTGAGCTAGCACCATTCGAGCAACTGAAGAGGCCATAAATTTGACACTGGTGCTGACCAAAGTTGGCCCCTATAAACCCCTAAGATTTCCGCCTTTACCTTGGAAAAGAAATTCTCTTTCTTGCACTAGTCAAGTTAATAAGAAGTTGAATAAAATGTCAAGTTCATGCCTCCAAGCTGAAAAGGAACCTCTGAACCTAAAATGAAGGTTAAATTCCAACGTTGTGCAGCCCAAAGACAGATTCCAGAAAAGATGTCCACTCCCTTGCTGAGCCCCTCAGTGCGTTCTTTCAAGGGCCAAACCTCAATGCTGGCTACCAGCACTGATGACCTTTCTGGGGAAAATCCCCAATGCTGCACCTGATGCCAATGATCTTTAAATTAGGCTGAGCATTTAACTTCTCCGTCTATGCCCAAACCTCTGCAGGCAAACCTGGGCCTGTCTCTCCCCCTGCCAATTTTGGAACGGTGAAAAAGAACCCAATTTATTTGAGGTTTAGTTTGTTAAGGAGGTAGCTTATCGCCACTGGGTTTTTTGGCAACAAAAGTGATTCTCTCCACACACCATACCATCTTCAGTAAAATCAAGCAACACAGACTTAGATCAACAAATTACAAACCATAAAGTTTTGCATGCATGAATTCAAAATTACAATTGGGCTAATCAGGGTTGACTGACAATTTCTCGGCCTGATTTCAGTGTCTTTATCATCATAGTTAAAACTATTCTATGGATTTTGGGCTCTCATTAAATTGAGTTGAGCCAGTTTGATATAAGTCACAATTTGGCTTCTCATCGAACTTATTGAAGCTCATTCAATAGTTAACAAAAATGTTGAATCAATTTAAAGTGTGCTCCCATTAGTTTATGGTTAATTTATTTCTTCTTATTAGCTTTTACTAATTTTCTAAGGCCAATTCCAATGTTTTTTAACACACTAGCAACTAATTCTAATGCTTTTAAATAGTGTGAGCATTCATTTGCCCCCACCGCTTATGTCCTTGCCAGCAACCACTTCTGAAGACCCCTGTCCTGGCTCTGGACCCCTTCAAGGCTTGACTTGGGTCCTTTTGGGTACTTGCCCTTTACTAGGATAAGCCTCTTTTAGGGGTCACAACTCACTAATATCAAATTATTAGTGAAAACAAATTCTTTCATTAGGTTGAGTTGAATTAAATTCAAAGTACCAGGGATTATCCTAATAAAAATATTCAATTATTCAATTATTAAATAAACCTAAATAGTAGGTTTGATTTGACACCAGCAACTAAAGTTGAGAATGTCAAAATAAAATTATCAATTCAGAATTGAAACAAGATACCATTTGACTTTAAAGCTCAATCATATGGTCTTTTAGGAAAAAATGGCGCCTTATCCTAAGGATAACCATAATGCCAGCGGAACCTCAAGGTTACTGGTAGAAAGAGCGTACAATGATGCTCCTTCTCCATAGAAGTGTTTTTTTATCATTCATCAATATTGTAAATTATTCAATAGTTTTTGTCTAGATAAGGGTTTAGATATCTTGTCTATGTTTAATTTATAGAACAAGTGACCTGAAGCTCCTGGGATTTGGATTATAATCTTTACTTGGTTGAAGATCTTTATTCCTGATATTTTGTCAGGAGAGGTAATTCCAAATATGTGTTAACCAATTTATACTTAAATATAGCGAAAAGAGTGTAAAATTTATTTGCTTAAAATCAAATTTTTAGGGAGAACAGGTAGGTTACCCAGTCCTTTTCAAAAGGTCCAAGATGAGATCTATAATTGTTACACATTGGGGATTCTGTAGCGGGCTAAGTAACTTGGTCAAATAGATTTTCTCGCTGCATATCTCAGGTTTAAAAACTAATACCAGGGGGTTTGGGGCGAATAATATGTGACCGCATTAGTCAGGAATTGGCCCTGATGTCAAGATAGCTGGATATCCTTGGGAATTAATTACAATAATAGTTACAGCTACTTTTGGCAGCTTGGGTTTGATTCCCTTCATCTTTATTATCAAAATTAATAAATTTGGTTGGAATCCCAACAACGCCCAACTCTAGACCTTGGCATAGGGGGAAACAGATGTAGAAAGTGAATATGTACGCAGTACATTGGTACCTGAGTGACCTCTACAACAGAGTGTTCATTGCCCCCACTTAATAATGACTCTGTAAGGCCCTGACCAGTTGGTGCTCCATTTGTTGTCGCAACCTCCAGGCCAATGATGATAGAAAAGGACTAGGTCACCCAGTTGGAAGGTTTGCATGGGTAATGCTTATCATGATATTGTTTAGTTTCTCTGCTAGTTGTAGCAGATAGGTTCTCAGAAGTCAGATCCTGAAGTCAAATAATTTCATTAGCAATACTTTGCATGGTGACTTCAGGGGCTTTGAGAGAGACTTGGTCAAGCATAGCCTGAATTTTATAAAGGCAGCTGGGGATTTCTTCCATACAACGCTTGGAAGTGAGACATCTTAGCTATTTGAAGATAGCTGATCATATAGACCAGAATTACACTAGGCAAATATCGAGGACAATGAAGGGGTCAGTAATAGCCATCTAGGAGGGTTTCAATCAAGTACAATTTGCCCACTCTACCATTTTATTGGTTGCAGGATGGTAGGGGGTGGAAAATACCTGTGTGATTCCTTTCAGTTTGGCTAAATCTTTCACCAGCATTTTTCGGATATTTTGCCCATCATTGTAAAGAATTGTGTTAGGGCTCCTATGTTAGGTAGTAATCTGATCTTATAAAAACGTGGTGGTAGCCTTTGCTGAAGTGGATGATAGTGATATAGCTTCAATCACTTTTTGAATGGTACACAGCTAGAAGGAAGAACTGATGACCTTTAGAGGATTGAGAAAGAGTTCCACAACATCAATAATAGTATGGAAGAGATCACAGGGTGGAAAAACGGGATATTGAGATTGGGGATTAGGTCAGACTTGACTTTTTCATAACAGGCAGTATTATAATACATCCTGTTTTGAAACAAACATTCCTTCTCAATAACATTATGTCTTTAGCCACTAGTAGGGTTTCCAAATTCCCTCATGAACGACTTGCAAATGTCCCTCCAGTATGACATCAGTTCAAGCTGTATGTTGTACATGGGGCACCAACTTTTTGGGCACAAGTTTGAATAATTAGTCGATATTGACCTGAAGTTTTGCTGATTTTTTTACTCATTCCTTTGAAGGGTTGGGGATTTTTCCTTCCATAGATGCAATTGTGTTAGGAGGCTGTAGAGTTTATCCTCTTCAGGGTCAGTTAAAGTTAATATGGGAAGCTGAGATAGCTAATCCTCATTTTGATGTATGGGCCCTGTTTGGTAGATAATAGGAAAGTCATAGTTTTGAAATTTAACGCCCACTGGGCTAATCTCCCGTCAGGGTCCTTCATTTTCTGTAGCCATCGCAAGGAAGCATGGTCAGTAATTATGGTGCAGTGTTTCCCATAAAGTTAAGGTCAGAAATTACTATAGCCAGTAGGTCCACCAAGCATTTGTGTTCCATAAAGCTATAGTTGCGTTCAGCTTTAAATAAGGTCTTGCTATAGTAGGCGATGGGATGGTTCACTAAGTTTTTGTCATGTTGAGATAGTATAGCTCTGATGGCTATATTGCTAGCATCGGTAAAGAGGAGAAAGTGTTTATCAAAATTTCTGGGTGAATAAGTACTAGAGAGTAGGAGAGAGAGACGCGTAGCAGGTCAAAAGGCCAGTTGTTGCTCTTCCTTCCACTGATAGTGTATCCATTTCTTCAGTAGATACACTTATGGCTTGGAGGTGTCTGCAAAGTGAGGGATAAACTGGCGATAATATCCCACCATCCCTAAGAAAAGTTATACATTTCATAGAGATTTAGGGGTCACATTAGCAATAGCCAATACCTTGTCGTCCATTGTGGATAAACCTGCTTTACTTACCTTAAGGTCCAAAGAAATTCATCTTGCTCTGAAAGAAAGAGTATTTTGACAGCTTTAATTTTAACAAAAATTGCCGTAACTACTAAAAGACTTGCCTGAGGTGATCTAGATGTTTGGTAAAAGTTCTCAAAAATGGTAATACTGATGAGATAAGCTAGCACTCAGGAGCGTTTCTATCTCCTAGGAGTCCTTCCAAGGAGCTTTGAAAAGTAGCAGGGCATTACATACCACCTGAAGCATCTGAGTAGACTCAAATAATTTTTTAGCTGAGATGAGGTTGCATTTTTCGCAGACTTCAGGGGATAAGACGATCTTACTAAACTCACCAGCGAGGTTCATTGCCAAAAATAGTGGATTCCAGCATTAAATATAAGGAATTGTCTTTATGAGGTAAAGAACAACTATTTTTCCATGTAATAAAATTAGTTGGTAATACATTACAACTTGATGCCTGCCATCTTTTATATGAATTTTTAACATTGTAGAAGCCCGAGAGCTTTAAATGGTACAAAGAGCCCATCTTCTAAAAGTTGTTTTAGTTTCAGGGCTACTTGAGCTTCCTCAACTTTAGATATACAGTAATATCGAGATAGAAATGTGGGTTATCCTCTGTTTTGACTTCGTGAATTACTCCTGACTTCTTCCCATAATCACCTGTCCTGATGAAAAGCTATCGTTATATTCCTCAAGTAGGACTTTTACATTCTATTATTCATTGGAAGTGAGGTTGTTCCTAATATCACTCTAAACAGAGTTATTGTGGTAGGGGATCAAACCCTAAATCTTGTAGTAAACTGAAACTGCTTACATATATAATAAACTAATTATCCATAGAAATGCATAGGTGATGAGAGCATGTCAAGTACCTTGAAGGGTCTGCTTCATTAAGTATCTATTAAAATGGGGTTAGAATTTCCACAGGCGGTGCCTAAAAAATCTAGGACATGTCAACTCTAGTTTAATAGAAGGTTTAGGGTCCTGTATAACTTTGAACATGACTAGAAGGAATGTGAACCTTAAACCTTGAATCCATGATAATTTATGAACCAGGTGTTATATTAAAAGGATGGGGGCGCACAGAGAAATCCCACTCTTAGAATCTAAAGCCTCAAGAGTTAACTTAGCTTTGCATCCTAAGTTATTTTACACTACTTTGAAATTAGGGGTGATATATAATGAGGCAGGTACAGTTTTTTGGGGCCCCTTGTTTTTGATCGGGAGATCAAGAGATAATGATGTTTAATATCTCAAGATTGAAAGATATTTATCTTAATGATTAATAATGTAATTGAACTCCCGCATTGGGTTTACTCCAATAATTAATTCAAAGGTTATTGTTTTCCAGCTTGATAGTGGGGGCAGTGATCAAGAGTTTTCTGAATTGGAGGGATAAGGAAGAATACACCCTGTTAGCCTTAGTATACTGATTCCTCGGTGTCTCATATTCAGCTTTTTGGATCAAGTCTGGAGCTATTTTGATTTTCTGTATAATGTGGGAGGATATAACGTTAAATAGAGCCAAAATCAAATTCTGCCAAGACTTCAGCTTTGTGAACGACTACCTCTGCTCATACCATCAAAGATTTGTATTGAGAATTAACAGCTAATAGACTTTTGTTAGTTAGTTGTAATAGGTAAGCGTAGGATTTTGCCTTGGTCAATCCCAAGTTTTTTCAATGTGTTTAAAAGCTTTATCAGCTAATTCATGGATCTCACTAGATAAGCTGAAGTTGAGAATTGATCAAATATTTGACTAATATAAAAATAGGAGAACTGAAGGTCTTTTTTGATTAAATATAAGAAGGTACTTCAATCTTTACAGGAGCAGCTAACACAAAAAAAACAAATGTACTGGCATAGAGCTAGAAGGTTGAGGCATTTGAGTGTCATCAGCCAAAGGAGCCTCTTGTCCTATGCTGACTGCTCTTTTGCTGCCTTCTTTGTCTAAGTTGGATGGTGAAGTTTATTATATGGATGGTTTTTCTGCAATAAGTACAAGATAACTTAGGTGTAGGCGAGTCAGGTACTCTACTGCTAAAACTTAAGGATGAGATTTATTAAGACAGGGCGGCCCAGTTGATATAAAAATTGGCAGAATGCTCCATGATGGCTTCTTTAATATGCAGAAGAGACGTAAGGCTGGGCTCTAAGCTTTAAGATAGAGTAGAATATTAGGCATACTTCTCAATTCTGATAGAGAGGTGGTGATAGCATCATCCAGTGTAAGATGATTCCCCAAAAACAAAGTCTGAGCCTCAGGATAAAATGGTGAGCAAACTCATTAATGAATTTTCCCTGATTAAGACTGATTCCCAAAACTGTCTGTTTCTGGTTGGGTAGGGTTAAGTCACTCCTGAACTCCTTAAGAAGAGCAACCTTGGCATCATTTCAGTTATGAAATTTATCAGATGAGGTACAATGATATCCTGGGTTGCGTGCCTAAGAATCTTGTCAGGTGTTTGAGCTGTTGGTTTCAAATATCTTCTTACATTGCACTTATTGTAACAATATAGGAAAGAGATGATGATCCTATTACTGGGACGTACTTCTCTTTGAATGAGGGCTTAAACGTGCTATTTGGAGGGGATGAAAGCTGAACAACATGAACTAACACCAAGTATGTTCCTTCTCCTAAGGAGAAAATGGTATCTCAGGAATATTCAGGGGGATAAAGAAAATCCGCTTGATTTTGCAGGTCATTGACTTCATCAACAACTAAATCTACTCACTCACGTGAAGCAAAAAAGAGTGTTTTTGTGATAAAGAGTTGGTTTAACTGTTGGATTTTAAACTTAAAATAGCAGCCATGTCTCAAAGCTTAAGTTGATGTAGCTCGGTGATAACCATATACTTCTCCAATCCTTATTTTACAGTGAGTGTGGTACCAAGTTTCAAGGCGTCATGATGAGCGCTCAGAGATGCTTCAGGGAACAGAGGCACTCCCTATCAAATGAGTTGCGTTTCTTGAGCTACGCGCCCTAGTTGGACATACAACTTTTGGAGCTGTTAAAAATTACGACAGAAATCAATTATTAGGGATTTTGGGATCAGTACTAGGTCCAGGAGAGCCAGTGGGCCCCAGTGGTACAGGGGGTCCAGGGGACCCATATCAGCTGGGCAGGTAGTCATGACCAGGGATCCAGGTTCACCAGGCATTCCAGAAGGACCAGCGTCACCAGGCACACCAGGTGATCCAGAGAACCAAATATTGTCCTGAGTAACTCAAATACCATAATTAAGTTTTTAAAATGGAGACATTCATCCAGTAGGAAGAAAAGTTATCAATTTGGGTTTATCTCCTGTGGTGCGATTTCTTATTTGGTTATAAATGATGACTTCTAAATTACTGAAAATATTGATGAGCTCCATTTGTAATAAGCTCATGATTCCTTTAAGACGTGTTAATGCAACCTGTAACTCGTTGATGAGTTGCTTTGTTTTCCAATATAACGCTTGGATTTTCACTGCTAAAGAGAGAAAGAATGATAGAATTAAAGGAGTTGAAAAATGCAAAGTCCCTAATAATTGGAGATGCCAAAGTAGTTCCTGATAATTGAATAGTCATTGAGCTTGTCACCAATTTGCATGAAGGTAAGTCCCATGTATTTTCTCTGGCAGTTTTAGTGCATCATCACACCATTTTTTTGAGGCTTCCAGAAAATTCTTGAGGTTTTTGGCTTGTCAAGTTTGAATGCTTGTTCTTGAATTGTCCCAATTTCATTAATTTGGTGTTATCGATGCTCACTGGCAAAATTTGATTTGTTGCTTGGCACTTTTATGTTCAAATTGGTTATTAGCTTGGTTTCCACTTTCTGCTCTGAAGCATAAAGGTGGGAAATGACATTGAGAGGTGGATTTTGTTCTTTATTACATATATAATATTAGTATTAGTAATAAAAATAATTGTTTTTATTAGAATTTGAGTACTCTATAATTGATCTTTTTACTGGAGGATGTGTTGTAGCTTGGCCAATTTCTTTTTTGTCTTGTTCAAAGCCAAAAGGTTTTTGAACAGAACTTTCTCATCACAGCATATAGGTCCTAACTTCCAATAGTCATTCCTATGTATAATATCTTCAAAAGCTTCTTCTCTCCTAGCATCCCACATCCTCTTGAAACGTGATGCTTGATCCTTGTAATAAAATATTGCCTTCATTAACCTTTTTTCTTTAGAATTCTGGCATTTTTGCTCAATCCATTTTTTTCAAATTCTTCAATCGTTCTTAAGAGGTCAAGCAAAGGTTATAATTGACTAGGAGTTCTGAAAAGCACAAAGTCTTCTGGGATACACTTAAAGGGTTTCTTTGAAAAGTTGGTCCCCACTGACACTGTGTCTTGGCCATTCCAGAGGAGGTAGGTCAGAAGATCAGTATCTGGAGTGTTCACTATAGATTGTTTTTCTTCGTCCAAAGTTGAGGGTAACTTCTCAGGGTGCGCCGTGGAAGTTCCCCTGTAGTGAGCATCAGATATTGGGCTTCCGCCAGATGCGCTCACTGGTGCTAACGCTGGGAGACCCAAAATCGTGGCTGACTGCAGGAGGCTATGGTCAGCAAAGAGGACAGGGGCTACTTTAGACGCAAGGTTGGACGAGACTTTGTTCATTAGAATAAAAATAAAAACTTAAATAAAAAAGATAATTTATACTGCTGAAAAAGTACTTTATTAAATTAAAATGTGTCAATACCTATAGGGTATGTGGGGACACGGTGCCTCAAGGATTGTCATGGCCCTATCTGCTCAGGATCTTTGCTGGTCTTCTGGATTGACTTCCTCATGGGCATCCTCAATGTATTTAGCTGCACTCATGGCTGGATCAGTGCAAACTCTGCTTCACATGACTCAGGAACTGGGGAGGTAAATATATCCCAAACCTGGAGTAATTCAAGTAAAACCCCAAATTCAGTATACCATCTGATAACGTAGAGTTGAACCCCATTCTCAAACTTATTGGGCCATTTGGGAGTTGTGCCCCTTTTATGAATGTATTGACCTTCCCCTGGACAAGGCTCTCACCTAAACCAGGGAGAATCCCAACAAACATAAAAGGTGTGCTAACCTCTGATACTAGGGCTTGGATTGCTGAGGACACCAAAGTAATCAATGGGATGAAATCTTTGGCTTGATTGGCGGAATGCAGGATTTCATGCACCCAACGGCGGACATCTTCTTCTAAAGCATCCAGAGAAGCTACACTTCTTTGGACATTCATAAGAGATGATTAAGTTAATGTCTTTTCTGAGAACAAAACCTTCAACTCTGCAATGGCGTCCAAAGCCTGGTTCGCCACTTCTGAAAAAAGTAAAGATGAACACTCCCATATTTTATGGGTAATTCTTGAGATAAGTCACAGGAAAGGGTGTTGAGTTCGAAAAAAATCCGCCATCACCACGTGGGAACATCTGAAAAATCCACAGACTGACCTTAAAAAAGAACACACGACTAAGCCCAGACTGGAGATCCCTCTGTATCTTGAATTTATCATCAATTTCAAAGAGAAGAGTGGAGATGACCGAAGTTAGTGGTCAGTCAATTATGTCATGGCAACAGCTATTATTACTTGACTAGCCTGCAATTCTGGATGAGTAGAGCTTAAAATGCAAACTAGAATTTTAGAGGTATAGCCAACCAAAAACTTTATGTTTATTAGAAAAAGGAAGAATGGAGGGCTTATGTTTTTCCTATAACAATAATAACATCCACACTAGTAACCGCACTGTGGTGGGTTTCACTGCAGAAGATCTAAGAGAAGCAGATTTCAAGGCACATAATGTATGGTAGTATCTACGACAACAGGGAGGAGGGAACTCTCAGAATTGCCTCAGAAATTTCAAATTGGAAGGGGAGAACCACAAAAATTAAGTTAAGATCACAATGCCGTAAGGCGTCAAAAATAGGAGAAAAGCCCAAATGGCCCCATATAAATAACCCACTAGAGCAGTGAAGGCAGAACGTGGTTTCAGTTGCCACTATAGCCAATCAATACGCAGACCAAGGAACATGTAAACTTAGTGAGTATTGAGACTTACTTGCAACTAACAACTCGAAAGTTATTTGGCTTTAAGGTATTTGTTTATTAGGAACAAATTAAAGAATTTAAACAACATAAAAACCTTATGGGGTCTTCTATGTTATATAGTATATAAAAAATAATAGGAGGGGTGTGCATAAGTGTCCAGGAATCCTTTTACGACCAATTTTGGCGGATCAACACACTAAAGCATTTTTCATGTCAACTTTTATCTAAGTTAACATTTGGATTAATATGAAAACTTATAAAAAAATTTTCAGTCTGCTTATACCTTTTAGAGCGGCAACATTTATTTAATAGCTAGCAGTTTGTGCCCAGGGACAGGAAGGTTAGGGATTGTCACATTAAAATTGATTGAGTCTAACATGCCCAATCCTATTGAGGTGGTCTTGACTTCACTGGTGGCAAGTTGGGAAGTTGAAGGGCGATCTCAACTCTGAGTTTGATTTTGGTTGATCCAAAATTTGTTAAATTGTTTATGCAGTTAAAACTCTATGTAGGTAATAAGACCCTATAGAAAGGTGAAAAGCTGTGACCTTCCTGTTTGAGATTGCCTCTGGTCACCTCTACCTCATGACAAACCACCTGGATCCTCTCCACTAATCATTGGTGGTAGGAATATGGGGAAAGGGAAAACCATCAGGGAGTAGACTGTCACCCACCTCTCAATTATAACATGGGCTAGGTTGTCTTAGCTGGTGAGGAAGCGAGCATCCATTTTCTCCTTCTGTTTTATAGCTATACTCCTCTCGTTGAGATACAGTGGGTGCTCAATAGTACTTACACCCGCCGCTGATTCAAACCTTATGTTATTGGATCGCCATCAGGTGATCTAGTATAGGGCAGAATTGAAACCCTCACATTGTTTTCTGTTTGTCAGGAAAACATGCTCATACTGGTTTCTCCATTCCTACCAAATCTCTTGAGACATTTTGTTCCTCCCAAGGTTTTAAATATCCACCTTTCATGCTCCCTGGTGCTTCTCAAAGCCACTGGTGTCCCTTGGATCAGCATGCAATTCAGAGTTTGCGTTGAATTTGGTAAGCCTTTCCCATATGCTGACTGTTAAATCATATAGCCAGGCAGTGATAGGACCCAGTGGCTTTATCAACTTCTTCCCATATATGAAATTATTTTAATCTCTACTTTTTCTTTGTAAATTTGAAGCCGCCAATGTCACAACTATGCCCTCGTTATTCCATAACACCCCTCTACTTACAATTCTTACCCAGAATCCAGAAACTACAACTATGGTGGTCTAGTTTGCTTTGCTTAATCACCTTTCCAAGTGGTGCTCCATCAGGATTGATTGTTGGTTTAACCGTCTATGGCTCCACCCCATCCATAAGTTTGTGATATTAAATGGAAAGACCAATCTTGAAGGGCCTAGGCCATTTGCCACAATATGCCTTAGTTCTAACAAAATCTCACAGTTAATTATCCCTCTCTTTAATGTCCCTTCTGCCCCTGAAGATCCGTTCTAGGCTTGTGTTGAGGCGGGGTATACTATCTATCCATCTTGTTTTAAGATGGGACACTAAAATTACAAATGACACCCCTTGAAATTTCCGTTGGCTCTAAGCCTATATCAACCAAAGTCATTCTGCTACCAACCCTGCGCACTTTCTGTATGGGGCACAAATCTTATCCCCTTCTCCTTTAAAGCCAGCTTAGTAGATTTTGATGGTTGACTCAAAAATAAACCCTTTGAGAAATTCCATCAATGTTAATAGATAACTCCCATTGATGGATCCTTTGATCCTTCCTGATTTATCTGCATAATCTGAAAAATCAATTTCACCTCATAACCGCTTTGATTGCGTCTTAGTAACCCAATTATCATAGCAAATAATAGCTATGATATTATTACATTATGGCAAATTATAGGTTTACTTGGTTGCAAAGTGGTCATATGGAATTAACTAAATTGCACCTCCTAAATTAGTACACTAACATTAATGCATTAAGGCAGAATTTTAAGTTCAATTAATTAAATTAATTTATTAAGAATTTAAACATAGACATCTCAAGTAAGGGCATACTTAGTGCTATGAAAGGCCTTCTAAAGTCCCAATTAGGGGTGCATCATCTTTATTGTTAGTATACTATTATCCCCATTTGTTGGTATTTGTCAAGATATGATGTATCTCTAATTGGGAAATTTTGGTGTTGATTTTTTAACCAAACTCATCCCAATTATGAGAGTAAAATCGCCTTCAATTGGCCTGAAACGATTGTTATTTTTATTAAATTCATGGGCCAGATTGACTTGGAGTATTTCATGATTATTGCCATGACCAGCAGAGGATTGGCATAATATAATGAACTCATCTAATAGATGAGATTGGCCAGGATATGCCTGAGATGTATATAATACCAGCGCCTGGCCAATTAATAAAACATCATTTATCTATTGATCATTAATATCTACTGTACTTAGTTTATTAATTTTTGTTGTCCATCTGTCGTCTATCTGATATTTGTATCTGCTGCCTTTACATGTATTAGATAGTTGTGTGTGCTTATACTTCCCAAAGAGAAGTACTCAGTTTAATGCTAGAGAAGTATTCCCAATTATAAAGGAATAATTTCCTAATTTGTTCAAAGACATAAGGTCTCATAATTTTTGTTGCTAGTAGACTTAAGAACGGTGAGAATACCAGAGCTACTTGGCTATTATCAAGAATTATTGAAGAATCTACTTCTCGATTACAAGCAGGAGATTCATTATAAAATTTAGTATAGATCCTTGATTTCCTTGTTAAGTCATTTTAGCTTGCACCATCAGCTAATAACTTAACATTTTGGTGCTCACTCAAAAATACAATTACTTAATATGAACATGGATGATCAGCTTTCAGAATTTTCTTAAAAGTATAGCAACAACGAGATGGAAACATGTGATGTTTAGTTTTTGAACACTTTACATCAAGTCATTTTGGACAATGAGGAGGGGAATGATTACTCATTTAAAACTTATATCAACTGGATTAGGTCTAACATTACCCTCTAATACGGCCATGTCTATACAGGCCAATATCAAGGAAATGTTGGAAATCTTATTTTGAGGTTACCAGGTTGGTTCTTCAGCAATTGACCCTAGCTTTGGTCTGTTTTACTATATGAAGGACCAAGCCCTGAAGAACGAAATTTATCAAAAGTACAGAGAAGCCACCATGGCTGCTTTGGGCCAAAGACTCCAAGAAATACAGGCCAACACATATGAATATCTGGTCAACTTTGTAAAGCCATCTATCAAACATGCTCAACACATTTTTGCACGCCAAAATCTTTAGCTTTCTAACCTCCACTTTGTTCAAGATGAGGAACAGTGTTATAAAATTGCACAGTATTGTTAAGATCCGTTGTATTGTCCGTACAGGCTGATCCCACTGAACAACAGACAGATGATGTGGGGATTGTTGGTCCTTTGGACACAATTAAAATTTACTAAAAATAGGAGCAAATGCCACAATCAAATCTTTTCTTTTTTTTTAGTACTAGATGGTCCCAACCTGAGGGGGGATTTATTGATGTTTATTGAATTACGCCTGGGCTCCTAAGAGCCTGAGGCGAGGGAAGGGGAGGGAAGAGGCATCGAGAAAGGGAGGGGGTTTGCGCGCCAGAGCTGTGCTGCAGTGACAACTGAGCGAGGGAGGGTTGGCGACATAGTGCAGACCTTCAGGGCCATCTCAAAGTGTACCTGAAAGTGGGTGATCATGTGTGGAAGCGTCCACACCTGCTGGTCAAAGGCAGCACGAAGGAAGGAGTTAAGGATGGTCCTGATAGCTGTGGCATAGGCGAGGACAGGGAGGGGTCAGTGGCAACCAGGCAATGTCTGCTCAAACATGAGGTCTTGCACAGGGTGTCCAAACCAGGGCTGAGCATGGAGGAGCGCGCGGGCCTTTGGCCAAAATGCGGCGACACCTGGACAGGTGAAAAAACGATGGAGGTGGGAGTCAATAGGCTCCACACAGCGGAGGCAGCTTAGGTGCTGGAAGGTAGGGACAGTCCAGTCCCCTGTCCTGTATGAACAGTGGAGAACCCTCCATAAGGTGTTGGACACCTTTTGCTGACAGGATGGGGTGATAGACATCCTTCCACAATTCCTTAAGGGAAAATCTCACGGAGGGAGGGAGGAGCTCAAGGAGTCTTGGGCGGATGGGAGGACGATCTTGGGGGTTGAGGCGAGTTGTGACAACTTGTCCATTGTGCACAATTGCATGGCGACGGGGGCTGAGGCCAGGGACTTCCCTTCTGTATGGGAAGGCATGGTGGATCCGCGCGCCTACTCGTTTTAGGGCAAGGAGAGCCTGGTTCCAGTAGGGGGATGAGGATAGTTTTAGGCGATGGCCTGGGTGGTTTGTGAGCCACTCCCTAATGAGGTCAGAGATGCTCTAGGAAGACCCAGAGCTGCTGACACTGACTGGCGGAGGGCGGGCGCCCATTGGGGCATGGGGGTCGCGTCCCAGCAGACAATCGGCCATAGGAACTTCAGGAAGATTGTGGTGGCGTGGGATCGCGTGTCCAGAAGCCCTAGGCCCCCTTCATTGCAGGGTCAGGCAATGGTTGAGAGGGCCATTGGTAGATGGTTTGAGCCCCAGATCCAACAGCAGAGGAGTACATTGAGCCGCGTATAAAAGGCATCTGTGAATGGGCAGACGTGCGCTAGGAACCAGACTTTGGAGAGGAGGAACACATTGGCCATCAGAGCTCGACCCTGGGGGTGATGTGCCGCCAGTTCCAGCTGGCAATCCTGGAGTTAACTGCTGAAAGGAGCAAGTCCTCATTGTCTTTTAGCGCAACTCCTTGTTGGTTGGTGAGAACGCCCAGGTGACGGAAGGTACCGCGCTCAGGTTCAATACCAAATGGTGGGGGAAGGTGGGGGAGCCGACCTGTACAACTGTTGTCTTGGAGGTGTTGACCATGGCGTTGGACGCCTTGGTGTACCTCTCAATGGTCACAGCAGCGAGGGCAACATCCCCAGGGCAGCCAAATGCAATGGCAGTGTCATCTGCAAATGCCATGGTGCGTGTGGGGGCTTTACCTGGGACCAGAATCCCTGTTAGCTTGTCCTGTAAGGAGGCCAAGAGGGGGTCAAGGGTGATGTTAAAAAGGATAGGGCTCATGGGGTCCCCTTACCGGAGACCTTGTCCAACTGGTACTGCCACTGTAAAACCCATTGGCGCCAGGACTCTGGTGTGGAGCTGGTCATAGAGCGCTGATATCCAGCGCCTAGCTGCGGGTGGGAGATGGAAGCGGGCCAGGGAAGCATCAATATACTTCCAGGCTACCCGATCATATGCTTTCTCCATATCCAGGAGAGCCACAAAGCCATTCACCTTACGAGAGTTAACAGTCAAAGTCACGTGAAGGTCATTATAGTTGTCCCATAACGACCTCCCCGGAATAAAACCGTGCTGGGATGGGGAGAGGCGAGGTGACACCCATTTGGTGATGCAGTTGGCCAGAAGTTTCGTGAAGAGCTTGTGGTCTGTGTTGATCAACGCTATGGGGCGCCAGTTCGCCAGGTTCTCACGGTCTGACTTCTTGTGAATGAGGGTCGTGATTGAGCCTCTGGAGTCGGGGAGGACCTCGCCATTCACCAAGAGTGCAGCGAAGAGGTCGCGGAGGGTTCTGGCTATCACTGCAGGTTCCAGAAGGTACACCTCAAAGGGTATTCCGTCTGGGCCTGGGGCTATAAACCGTGGGGATTTCAGAAGAGTTTCCATCACCTCCTGGATGAAAATAGGCGCCAGTAGAGCCTCATCAGCCCGTGGGTCAATGGGCGGCTCTGGAGCCCGCCACAGGAAGTCTTGGATGTCCGATGGGTCCACCTGGGTGGCATGGAAGAGGCTGGAGTAGAAGCGGTGTAGTTCCTGCGTGATTTCCTCCTTATCTGAAGTGGTTGTAGTGCCAATCTTCAGTGCAGTAATATCCTGCGCTGTTGACCGGGCTTTCTGTTTCTGAAAGAAGAAGCGGGTGGGGCGTTCCCAATGAGCATAGTAATGAGATGTTGTAAAGTTTGCTGCCCGTTCTTCCTGCAGTGTGAGCTCCAAGCGGAGTGCTTCCTGCGCCGCTTCCCAGTCTTCCAACCATCTGGGAGAGGGCGAAGGCTGGCAGTTTCGCTCCAAATGTCTGATTCTGGCTTCCGCCCTTTTTGACTCTGGCGCGAGCTGCAGTCATCTGGGCTTTGGCCTAGTTGTAAGCAACGCGGGTGATGCCCTCCTTGGTCACCGCCCATCTAGCTTTTGGTCAAGCAGGTGGGGTGGGGGGGAGGTGAGAGTCTCCCGGATAGTCATAGACAGCTTCTCCTTAGTGAAGGGGTTGTTGAGAAGAGCTGGGGCAACTTTAGGCCAGAACCTACGCGACGGTCTAATTGTGGTGGTGAGGACAACGGTGAGTGACCTGTGATCACTCAGATGGTTGTCACGAGAGATGGGAGAGGAGACGCGGCCAATTAGCAGGGGGCCAATCAGTGCCATATCTATGCGTGACGCTGACTGGAAAGCTCCTCCATCATACTGGATCCTAGTCATGCAACCTAGGCCAGACGCGGAGGGTGGAAGCGCATCTATAAAGCCACTCAGGCGAAAGAAATCCTGGAGGCGACTTGATCCAGGGCGTTCCTTTGCTGCAGGGGGTAAGAGTCACGGACGCGACTTATGGTTGTGTTGAAATCTCCTAAGAGGACTGTATTCCGTGGGAGATTGAGTTGGAGGAGCTCTTCCAAGAACCAATTTTGCTCCTGACCTGCATTAGGCAGGTAGATGCTTGCAGCGAAGAAGGAGAAGTCAGGAGTGGTGAGTTTGGCCAGTATGAGGCGGCCACCTAGATATTGTGAAAAAGAATGGGTTTTAACCCGGGGATTCAAAACAATAAGGGCGGCATAGTTTGTCAGAAGGAGTTGCCTCCAAACTGTTCATTCCATGAAGATTGTTCGTGGGGGAGGATATGGGGCTCCTGGACAGCAGCGATGTCAATTTGTGCTGACCTGAAGTTTTGGAGGAGGCGGGCTCTCCGCTTATAGTCCCGCAACCCATTTGCGTTGATGGATTGCAGGGCTAGGGTGCTGCCATGGGGACTCATAGCTGTTCCCCTCCATGTCCTGGGGGGTTGCCAGAGCTTAAAACTGCTGCTGTGAGGTGGCTAGTTTTGAGTCCTTTAGCTTGACTATTAGCTGCAATCCGTGAGGAGCGTCGAGGGTTCTGAGGGGAAGGAGAGGGTGGGGGGCGGAGGACCCAGTAAGCCAGCCTAGGATGCTGCCCCCGCTCCGTTGCAGGGGAAGGACCTGAGGGTGCTCAATGGTGACCTCCGCGGTGTCCCTATTTGATGAGTCTGAGTCCATATTCACTTCCTCCAATACTGCAAAGGATCCGCGTGAAATGGACTGTGGGGTTGGGGTAGGACTCTTTGAGGTGGCACTTCTACCGCAGGCCGCGGGTTGCCAGTCCATGCTGGTGGGCATAGCTCCATTGGGAGCTGAGGGTTGATGCGATAAATCGCTGATGGAGGTTGGTGGGGGTGCCGCGGAGCCCTGAGTGGGGGTAGCTGACGAGGGGCACCCTGTGGGAGATTCCTTGCGCTTGGTGAGAGAGGGAGTTGAAACTGGGAGATTGGAGGGGGAGCCCACTGGAAGGGGGGCATGAGCGCGAAGGTATCCCATACCAATAGTGGGGTTAGTTGATTTCAACTGCTAGGCGTAAGGCCTCAGGGGACAGGTCTTGAACGGGAACCCATTGTGTGGGTTGTGGAATTGCTGCTGCAGCCACGTAGATCGTTTTTGGCCTGGTTTAGGCCCCTGGGTGGTGGCTAAGAGGGCTTGTTTTTGAGCTGTGCAGCCACTATACAAGTGTCCAAGGGCGTTACACCATGAACACCGGGGGCGCGCCTGATCAGGGTCGACAAAAAAGATCTCAGGGCATGTCCCAACTACCGCCACATGAGGAATAATCTCAATGTTGCGGGATACAGTGGGGGAGGGGATGAACGACGACCTAGCAGTGCGAGCTCTTTGAGTGGGAGCATAGTAAGAAGGGACGCTAAAGTCCACTGAAAGAACAGACCCAAACTCCATTAAATCACGATGGAGCGCCAGTTTAAGAGAACCAGGATCAACAGTCGTTGGTAGGTTGTAAAAAGTAACCCATGAAATTTTCTCCAGGTGAGAGCATGTGCGGGAGATGCGAAGAGATCCACGTGGAATAATGACCTGGAGGGTGGCAGCATGGTCAGCAAGGGCAGCTTCAGTGAAGCCCACATCGATGTAGTAGCCCTCCACTGATTCATGGATGGTGGTGTTAATTGGGAATGTCTCCGCAATCGCTGCAAAGTATGAGAAGTAATCCTCTGTATAGAATTCAACAGGGTTATGCCCATAATAAAGGCGAATTGCGTGGGAGAGGGTTGAGCGAGGTAGAGCTTTTTGCGCTCTAGTTTCGGCCCATTTCTTCTTAACATCAGCAATAAACGCCACTTCACGGGGATCAGCTTTGGGTAGCGTTGGTGCCAGAGGTTTTTGCCATGCCCCAGTGGCTCCTTTGGTACGTTTGTGTTTGCTTTGGGCTGCAATTGCGGGTTGAGTGTGAGCTGGTGGTTTGGACAAGTTTGCGGAGTTCCCTTGTTGCTGGAATGTTACAGCAGTTGCTGGCGTCATATTTAATTTGAGGGGCGGTTTGTTGGGCCTCGCTAAATTGGGGAGGCCCATCCAGATTGGAATTAACTCCAGCCAATTGGGAGGAGGGAGATGTTTCATCACCATCCCAATCTATTTGGGTAAATTCAGCCCAAATATTTGCTGTGATTTTGTGGGCAAAACTCATTGGCTGATTGGTGAATTGGTCGTTTTCAGCATATGGAGATAAAGTGCCGACTTGAGAAGTGCCAATTACGGGGTTCAAATGGGACGGGTGAGATTGGAATTGATGTGAAGTTCCAAAATCTGAACCATTTGAATCCTCATTGGGAAGAGTAGATTGTCCCAATTTGGTACTTAGTGAACCAGAATTTGCGGCTAATCCAACCTTACATCTGAGGGTTTGGGGGACAGGTAGCTAGGTATCGCCCCTCATGGAAGGAGCCAGAAACACGGCGTCAGCAATAATAGATGGGGCTGAATTAGCTGACACAATGGGGGAGGTGAATGCCTGGATGGGCTGAGTTGCATTCAACTGAGCAGACGCCATTAAAACAGCGTGGGTGATGGCCTCCTTGGTTGGAGGGGGCCCAGCGGGTTGGTGGGAGGCAGCGCACACAGAGCTGTTAGGCGTGCAGGTTGCAGAAGTGCGATCAGGTGAACTGGCGCTAGTTGAAGTAGCTCCAGGTTGGGGGGTGGTGCCTGCTTTCATGGCTGCTGCTTGAGAGCGGGTGATTCTGGTTGACCCTGAGGTGGGTAACCGAGGGTTGCTTCGTTTGGGGTGGTGCTGGCTCGTTTGGCATAGCCT
Source organism: Massospora cicadina (assembly GCA_022478985.1). Taxonomy (NCBI): domain Eukaryota; kingdom Fungi; phylum Entomophthoromycota; class Entomophthoromycetes; order Entomophthorales; family Entomophthoraceae; genus Massospora; species Massospora cicadina. Next base: position 3,321 of record JAKSZP010008061.1, on the reverse strand, counting down.
GTGGGTTCTTTTGCGGGAAAACCCGCCATATTTTCTAATAGTTTTTGTAAATCTCTTTAGTGGAGCTAAATTTTAGGCTGAATTGATTTTCGAAAAGTGATGCTTAGCAGAAAGAGATCAAATCTTTTCTTTATTATATGATTACAGCGACTTTTTGCTGTCCCGCTCTCTCTTTACTACTAACAACTTACTTCTCTCAATCGCCATCTCGCTTATATACAGTAGCTTGAGAAATAATGCTCTCATAGCTTGGGCTATTCTATTCCACCAATTCTCCTTGAATTCGACTTGTTATTCTCTAATCCTCTATCACCCTAATTGTAGGCGATTTACTTCATATTTATCAAATGTCAACATCGCCTTATCACCTTATCACCTTATATAGAGGTAACTCAATAATAACCCGTTATATCCCAATATTGCCTTGTCTTGAGGCACTTGAATAATTGTAACTGATATCATGTTTGGCGGATTCTTCCCAATCTGTCCAGCTCTCCCAAAATTATCATCCAGTCATATTGGAATTGCAACATTACCCCATCCTTGACTGAATGATAAGATCCTATTGTTTGTAAGGTTGGAGGAACTTTGCGTGTACCCATTTATTTATCTGACCACTTGCAGGATCCTTGATGGTATACGCATTGACCCCAGTTTTCTGTATAACTTTGAACAGACAAATCCAAATACTGGCCAGCTTGTATTTCCACCTGAACCCATGTTGTTCATTAGAGAACCATGTCACCTTCCTTGAACTGCGCTAACCTGCTACTATGTAATTGACTCAGAGGCCTGATTCCTGATCTTCCTGTCTAAGCTGAAGGAATATGCTTTGGTTTGCAATTTTCTAGAATGTTAGCAAGGTTAATAAATAGCAGTGGGTTTCATTCCGCTAGTGTCTTCTACACATGAATAAAAGTAATGCCGGAAGAGCCAGGTGTCAGACATATATTAGTTGGAAGGGACTCTTCCCCGTGGCGGAATGGTAGTTAATGTTAAAGGTGAATATGGCAGTGGAAAGGAGGGAGCTCCAATCAGAAGGTTGATATATTACTATCTTTCGTAGGATGTTCACCAGAGTCCCATTCACCCATTTGACCATTCCATTGGATTCAGGGTGGTATGAGGTCATCAGAAACCTGTGGATTCCCATAAGTTCATTCAGTTTGGGGAGGATATGCGAGGTGAAGTTGGTTTCATTATCAGTGAGAATAAACTGAGGGCAGCCGAGTCACTGAATAATGCATTCCATCATGAACTTGGCCACTGTAACCGCCCCCAGATCTTTTATTACCCTCACTTCAACCCACCGGGTCAAGTGTTCAATAGCCACAAGAATGTACTTACACCAGTTGGCTCCTGTTGGCAAGGGGCCAACAACATCAAGGGAAACTGTGTGCCAAGCAAAATGTGGTTTCACTACCCGGTATAAAGTCTTTCTGTGGAATGGCTTCTACACTTGGCACAGATGGCAACAGGAGATAGTTTCAGGCACATCAAAGCTCATACTTTCCCAATATTAATGGGAGCGCAACCACTTAGTCTTCTGCACCCCAGCATGTCTGACTGGCTTATGCATGCTCATAATGATTCCTGGTTGTGATGAGGGCCACGGATAGATTCACTGTATAATCGCCAATCCACTTGTACAGTTCCCCAATTTGTTGGAAGGTATTCATTTGCATCTCATTTAAAGCTTTGATTAGTTGGGGTGGTTTGTCATCATTTTTCCGCTGAGCATCTTATTGTACGTCATGTCACTGAGGTCTGCTGTCACCACAACAGTTGGCAATCAAGATAAACAGTCAGCGTTCTGATGCTTTACTCCTGGCTGATGGGGGATCTCAAAGTCATAAGCCTGCAGCTTAAGAGCCCATATAGCCAAATGGCCTTGAGGTTCTTTGAGGTTCTGCAACCAGCGTAATGACACATGGTCTGTTACAACTTTAAACTTTACCCCGAGCAGATGGACTCTGAATTTCTTATATGCGTAGATCACTGCTAAGCACTCCCACATGGTCACCATATAATTAGGCTTATGGCAGTTCAGACTATAACTACAATACGCTACAGGATGTTCCTCTCCTTCGTCATCTTTCTGAGAAAGCACTTCCCCAACAGAGGAAAGGGACGCATCCATCTGAATAATAAGCTCCTGATCAATGTTCAGGTAGTGTAACACCGGTGCGCTGATCAACGCTGTACAAAATGTATCAAAAGTAGATTAATGTCATTCTGTCCATTCCAACACAGCGTCCTTTTTTAACAACTCGAATAGTGGCCCCTAATATAGCTAAAATTTGGGATAAAGCACCGGTAGTAACTGACTATTCCCAAAAATACCTGTATGTCGCATTTTTTATTGGGTGTAGTCATTTTGCTGATGGCCTCCACCTTAGCAGGCTATGGTTTAAGCCCTTTAAAGTCTACCACGAACCCTGGTATTCTAGATGATCTTAGAAGAAGTTACATTTTTGAGGTTTAATTTTAATATTTGCCTCAGCCATACGGTGGAATACTGCTTCTAAGTGATTGGGATGCTTCAAAAGATTTGAAAGAAAATGTTAATTTTGTTGAGGTATAAAAGGATGCATGACAGTTTCGAATCACCAAGTGTAGTGTCCATGGCTCGCTGAAACGTAGTCATGGCGTTGCACATCCCCTGAGGCATCCGCGTCAGTTGAAAGAGGCCTTTGGATGTAATTACAGCACATTTTTCTTGTTCCACTGCAGGTAACTCAATTTGCCAGCAACCTAATATCAAGTCCATCACAGAAAAATAACAGGCTCCCTAACAGTTCCAATGCATTGTTGATTTTTGGGAAAGGGTATAAATTCTTTTTTGTAATACTGTTGAGCTTCCAGTAGTCTATTACTACACAGTTGGTGCTGTCCTTCTTTTTAACAATAAGAACGGGAGAAGCCCACAAACTCTTAGACAGTTTAAGCAGCCCTTGCTCCAGCAACTTGTCAATTTCATTAGTGACAACGTCTTGCACTGCCCTTGATTGGCAGATCAGATGAGTCCTTATAGGGGGATGATCTCCAGCGTCTATCTATGGACCACTCCCAAGCACATCCTAAGTCATGATTGTTGACAGCAATAACCACCTTATACTTCTGAAATAAAGCTATTGCTTGGTCTTTTTGTTCTTCCGATAGTCCTATTAAATTCCTCTACAGTACCACCATAAGTAAATCAGCTGGTGTCTCGACTGGTAAACCAAATTCATCCAATGACCCAAAATCATGAACATGAAGGACTTCATCTACTGGAATCAGATGTAAATACGCTACAATTTGGTGCTTGCGGATTTGCAT